>JBCJKE010160474.1:0-10483 GCA_039654525.1 Melibe bucephala
GAGAGAGAGAGAGAGAGAGAGAGAAAGAGAGAGAGAGAGAGAGAGAGAGAGAGCGAGAGAGAGGGGGGCAGGGTGAGGGAGGGAGAAAGGGAGGGAGTATAATATACTTTGCGGAAATGCACAAGAACTTTTCTGCTGATAATATAATTTGAATAAAGCTTAAAAAGAACCATTCAGATTGTCAAGAGTTTATTTAAGAGTAAAAGTAATAAAAATTAAACAAGCGTGACAAAAGCTGAACTGCAAACAAAAACAAAAATATGTATAAACTGAGCATGAACATAATTAGATTTTTACAATGCACCGACTCCACCATCAAATTACATGAGCACCTATGGGCAGGTCCTTTCTAATTTCATTGCTTTCTTCATAAGTTGAATCAAACCTCCTAACTGAAGTAGACCTAAATACTCAAAAGGAGTTCCCCCATGCCAACCAGCTGCTTCCATCAATGTATATGGAAAGCTCTCTCACTTCCTTTAAAGCATAGAAAGGCAGATAACTGGTTACAGACAGGCATACTAACAAGAACTCCCACTGCCTAGAGTCGAATACTATTTTTACACCTTGTCTTTCCTCATGAACCTAATAAAGTCTGCCATGAATCCACACACAAACACAAAATTTACCAGTCCTCATCATCTATCTTTTTCGACAGTTCCCTCAGGGCGGCATCAGGGTCTCTGAAGGGTTTCCAGTCCTCCGGGTTTTCCCCATCCAGAGGCGTCATTGTCGATGAAGTCACTGGCATGGGAAAGCTTGACACAGGTTCGTTGCTCCTGATGAAAGAGGAAAGGAAAGGATTTGTGAAACGTGATGATCAATTACTACCTATCCTTTTCAAGACTTTCTTTTACACTTTTATGCAACACGCCTGAAGCAGATTGGATTAAAAAAAAAAAAAAAACCAATTGAATCACACACACACACACAAAACGAACAAAAAAACAACAACAAAAAAACCCCCAAAAATAATATTAAAAAACAAACAATGAAAGAAAAAAAACAAATAAACAAATAAGAAAGTCAGGAGAAGACAGGGTAGGTGAGAAAGATGAGAGAAGGAAGAGTATATATGGGGAAGGAGAGGTATGAACAAAGATAGACTGGGTACGAACTGATGGGTTTGGCACACCTGTCACAAATACCAGCCTAATTCTCTCAACTTACGTTTTGAGGGTCTTTCTCGGGGTGACAGCAGGAGCGGGCGGCTTTGGAGCAGCCACACTTGATGGCTTTGTGGAAATACTGTTGGTAACAAGCGGTGCATTGTTGTTGATGGAAGGGGAATGGCTGAAAGACAATGCTGGGGACCCATTGAGGCTTGTCCCTGAGCCTGAGCCTGAGCCAGACACGGATAAAACTGAAAAAAAAAAAAAACATTTGTGGAAAAGATTGAACATTAAAAAGGGGAAATCAACAGTCAATAAAAACTTAATATTCTTCTCCTTCTTTCAGCTTCTCCCATATGGGGTCACCACAGACAAATGGTCATTATATCTTCCTTAATGCTATCTATATACCTTCATTTTGGTCTTTCTCTTTTCTTCTTACCTGGAACTATCATCCTCAGAACTCTCTCACCGCTGTATCCCTCATCTCTCCTCAGAACATTGCCAAACCATTTCATTCTAGACTCTTTTATCTCTTCTTCAATCCTGCCTATATGAGTATTCTCTCTAATGTGCTCCTTTTTTTTTTTTTTATCTCATCCAATCTCATTAAAACCAGTGAGAGGTCAAACATCTTTTTTTCAGCCACTTTCAGCTCCAATTACTGCTGTTTTGTTAGTGCAACAGTCTCTTTTCTAGCTATCCTTTATCACACATGACTCTCTTCTCCATCCACAACATCCTGCCTGCACCCAATAAACACTTGATATGATCAAATAAATAAGGAACAAAACTAATTGACTGCCTATAACAAACACCAGAATTGAATTGAACGACACAATCCATTAATTTTTGTTCTTATCCACTCAATTAGGCATTCAAATTAAAATGTTATAAAATGAAGATGAGACATGTGTTCCATCAACATCACCATGCTTGTCACATTGATGTTCATATATATAGGCTGCACTACAATGATTGTTTTCAGTTCATCTACATCTAAAATGGATTTTACTCACACTCGAAACTATTAAGACTTTCCGCACTGGATAATCTTTTCAGTTTTTCCTGCTGCCGTTCTTTTTCTTTCTTAAGTTTCACTTCCTTTTCTTTCCTCATTTTTTCTTCCCTTTCCCTTCTCTCCTCTCTCTCTTTCCTTTCTTTCTCTGCTCTCCTTCGCTCATCCTCCTCCAGCCGCTGTTGCTGCTTAACTGCAACTTTTTCTTTCAGAGACTGAGTCATGCTGATGTTGCTTTCCTGTGGATCACATTAGAAATGAGATGAAAAACGTAAATGTCCAATGACAATCAAAATGAGCTTCTTCAACATCAGTGCATATGAGAATCAGAAACAAACAAAAAATTTAAGAAAAAGGCGATAACAATTTGGATTAAACTAAGTTGGATTGGATTGGGTTTGGCTGGATTAGATTGAATTTGGATTGGATTGGATTGGATTGGACTGAAATGAATTTAAAATGGAATGGATTGGTTTGGACTCCAGGTTTGTTAGATCACACTATATCAGAAACAATCTGCCTTTTGGCTGTTTTGCAGAAGAAGAAAAGAATCGAACGTCTATATAAATTATGTAATGTGTTGCCTCTGTCTCAAACAAAAACTAGGCTAGTGTCTGTATTAACTGCACAAGATTTATGCAAATGCTGTATTAGGGCCGTATATAATGAATATTGGCCTTTGAGTCAGGTTGTGTTTAAGACTGAACACTCTGTAAACGTAAAGATATTTATCGCACGACTTACATCATCCCAATCTTCATCCACCACTGATGACTCAGAGCCAAAATGGGAGAGGTCGGCATTGCTCCTGACCGCCACGCCCACAACCCCTGCTGGTGCGGCTGTGGCCTTGGCCTCCACTTTACGCCGGTCCACCCGCCCATCTTCACCTTGATTGTTGAGATTGGACACATGCTCAGCATTGTTGGGCGACGTGTCAAACATTCCTGAGGGTCCCAATTGAAGATAGGAATGAGTTCCGGGGGGAAAAGGTTTAAATTGTGAACATCAGGCCATACAGGACAAGAACAACAGCTATTTATTTGATAAAATCAAAATTTGTACAGAAGGGAAGAAAATATTTGTATAAAGGATAAACATATTTTTTACTTGACACGAATTCAAAGCATACTATTTCATCGTGAAGAATTACATTTTGTTCATTCTTGTACAGGGTAAGTATGAAATGATTGATACAAAGAAAAGAGTACTCAAATTGTTTCTAAATGTATAATCAGAGGAGCAAAAACATGAATAAAATTATTTTTACCATAAAAAATACAATTATCATATTAATACTATAAAAGGATAGAAATGGTCTATAATTTTCATTATCATTATTATTATTATTATTATCATCATTATCATCGTATCCTCTTCTTCATCATTGTTATAATTATTATTGTTATAATTGTAAAACTATCTTGTAATAAACAGATGAAGAAGGAAAAGTAAGACAACCACAATTCCTCTTCTGATGGTGCAAGATTTTTAAAAAAATGTCCATTCATCAAGAAAAGCCACTTAGCTTTATTTTGAATCAACAGATCTGAGCAGGAATAGATATGTTAGTGCAAAATAATAAAAAAAGAACACAAAGACTCAATATAAGCATGATAGGACCTTGACACAATCTGCATCTTATTCAAATGTGAAGAGATGAAAATGCAAGTAGAGTGTTGGATTGGATTGGACTGATCATGGTAGAAGCTTAAGCATTTGAAAAACATTGTTATTATGGATTAGTAATGAATATTATACAGGATCCAATATTAATAAGTGCATTGATGGAAAAACATAAACAAAGCAGATCAAAACAAAACAATACATATGGAGCACTTATTTCTGCCACGTTGCCAGAATATTTCTATTTCACATGTTAATGTCCAAGCCCAAAGTGATTCAAAATGCCCTTACACTGATCTGACCCCGAATTCCCCCTATGTAAGGTTTCCAGTCTGCGTAATGGCTAGTGATGAACTACAAGTACATGGCCAAATTTCACTCGGTACAAAAAAACAAACAAAAAAAAACAAAAAAAAAAACAACAAAAAAAACAAAAACAAAACAACAAACAAACAAAAAACAACCCCAAAACAAAAAAGAACAAAAATCAAAAGATCATAGAAAAAAATCAACAAAACAAAAAAAACAAAAACAAAACCAAAACCAAAAAAACAACAAAACACACACACAAAAACCAACAATCAAAAACAAAAACAGATGGAGACTATAAGACAGCAGTCAGTGACCTACCGCGTCCCACCAGGGCAATGGCAGGTCCCTCTTCCGAGCCCGACCACTTATCTTCAAAATCGGTGCTGAGAGCAGCACCTGGGAGGTGCATGAACGACACTCCAGAATGGGAGTAGGACACCATAGGTCCTGGGTGGGTTTTCAAGAAGCAGTCAAAAGCACACACACAGAGAGGGGAAATTCAGAAGTAAAAATAATAATGATAATGGTAACAGGGAAACCAAACGTTCAAAATGGTTAATTGTGAGCAATATGAGAACAAACAAGAAAAATTGATTATAGTCTGTCCACAAACCATTGGTAGTATTCTCCTTTAAATACTTATAAAGTCTACGGTTCAAATGTCCTGAAATTGTACATTCAAACTTATATTTATGCTTTAAGAGATCAAAAGGTTTTGTAAATAGTTCAGTGGTAATTGCTTTTGTTGTTCTAGATGGCGAATTTCTCTACCTTTAGCAATTAACACTATATAGAGGTGTCAACTTTTAAAATCTTGACAATATTGGCCAAATGCTGATCCCTTTTCCATGAAAGTTCTGGTTTCAAGTGAATGTCACAGTGCTGGATACTTTTCCTGATAAACCATCTTCTGATTATGTCTTTGATGTTAGTGCCTTGTCCTTAACTGCCAATGTATTGAGGTATGCAGCATTATTCATCACAGCCAAACCAAGGATGGAGACAAAGCCTGTTTCAAACAGTCTGTAAGACAGGGACTACTCATCTCTGAGGTAATCCCCTCCATCGCTAGCATTTCCCTGTAATATCAAGTCTGTGTTCTGAATAAGCCAATTCTTCTTACTTCCAGCATGAGCAATGATAAACCATTGCCCTCTGTCAGCAGGAATTTGGTGCTTCTTAGCTCCATCCATAAACTGCCATTGTCTATCCTTCCTATGATGAGCACTTTTCAGTCTCATCAACATATATAATATCGTAATCCAACAGACCTGAATAATTTCCATTAAGCAGACTTACTTAGAAATTTCAAGATCATTATGTGTTTGTAGCCAAATCCAACCTTTGCAGAGTGACCAGTTCATGTTTACCAAACATGTTTGTAACTTTAAAATAATTGAGATCTTGTCATCAAATGGCAGAGTTTACCTTAAAGCATTTTCGTTACTTTTTTACTCTTAAGGTCCACGGACCCCAAATAAAATTCCTAAAATTCTTCTGACTTATTGCCATTCTCATAATAAGCAAAAGAAGCTTAAATCAATAAATCTCTACATATTTCAGAGGGCAAAAAATAGTACCCTTTGATCAAAATAATTTTAAATATGCATGAAAAACTTCAAAACAAATTAACTAACATAGATAAAGTTATAGCTCTTTACAGTATGGGAATGGTTTGTGGGCAAACTATAAAATAGCAAGTAAGGTTAATGATTGCTGCAAGGAAAAAGAATTAAATAAAAGCTTTCATGCCTCCTCAGTTAAAACAGAGCTCTTTTCAAACAACAGAATAGATCAGATTTCCAATATTAAAAAAAGGACTGTCCGGCAAAAAATGAGTCACAAAATTCACCTTTGAAAGAAATAAAGGTTAACGGTTTTCAAAAGTTCCCGGGGATTTGATTTTTCTTGGGTCATTTGACTTTTTTTTTTCCATCCATGCTAGCAAAGCAATTCAGCAGGTCTTATTTGATTTTTGTGAAAATAGAGAAGTCCTAAATACTACTGTATGTGCAATAAAATGTATCATTTATTTTTTCCTTTCTTTATATAAGTTTGGTTAATAAAACTTGCTATAAGCAGTTCAGCAGTTTTGCAAGAGTATAATTTCAAACAGATGGGAGACATGAAAACTGTGCATTAAACAGTAAAGCAGGGTGCGCAAGTTACAGCAATGTTAAACATTGGAAAATAGCAAATATTAGTTGATACTCTAATGCTTTAAATTAACCTTTCAGAGAAAAGAAATCCCTTATTTACAAATTCATTTCATAAAGTTGTTGAAAAAAAAACCCAAAACAAGACACACACACACACACACACACACACACACACACACACACACACACAAAGAAAACCCAGACCCAGCATGACATATCCTCTATGAGCTTGAACAACATTAAATAAGGTGAACTTTGCCTTTTTTTTTAATTTATTCTGCAACTGAGTCTCTTCATCTTCTACTGCATTAGAACTTACAACCGTGGACAAGTATTTTTGAAAGCATTTAAAAATACTAACTACTGATCAGTGAAAATGAATTGTGGAAATAGTGTATACTATTATTCTGTCACATTTAATGAAAGAATTAGTGAAAAACAGTGAGCACTCAAGTGATAAAGAAACAAGGAAGATAAAAAATTATGGTAATTATAGTAAGAGCCATGATGTGCATCAAACAAAGCCAATCTCACCAATATATTTATTTATATGATTTATTTAAGCTGGGTGAGTAAAATCTAGAAAATTCAAAGAAAGTTTCCTTCACCATCAAATACAAAAATGTGGTAAATATGCCAAAAAGGGCAAAAGTAAAAACAAAATAAATAACAGAGAGACACTGCATCAACAAACAAGCCTTACCTCGATTACTAAATCGACGTCTGTCTTTAATCCTGTTGTTGATACTTGAGATGTTATTTTGTGGTTTATTGTGGTCTGCGACAGACGACGCCTCATCTCCGTAGCCTCGCCCAACCACCTGCACATCTGAGTTTCGATTCTCACGGAAGGTGACGCCTCTGGTGGGATTGTAGTCCACGTGGATGATACCGGCTTTGTAGCTCTCATCATTGTCATTATTTTCCGACTGCTTTTTCAAACGATTTGCATTGTTTATATTACTGGTGCTGTAACTGTTGGTTTTTGGTTTCTGCTCAACCGGTTCTGACTTTTTCAAGCTGTTCACAGATGATAGGTTCCAAAAAACAGAAACAAACAAAAAAATGTTTAAATATTTTTTTGGGATCAAACTTAAGTTAAAAACATATTATTGAATATTGCACAGAATTGCATATGGAACAGACTATCTACAATTATCACTACATGGCATTTGGCCAAAGAGCAAATGCATAAAGGCTTCTGGATCAATGAAGAAGATGTTAAAAACAAAAAAAAAATCCAACAAAAAATAACCATTATTAATCAAGCCAGAAGGGAGGAGCATATAGGCCTAGTATTTTAGTATTCTTCTAAGAAAGAAATGATGAAGAATTCAGTCAATTTGATATTATATTTTATTTGTTTTCAGTGGCTTTTGTTTTGTTTGCTTTTCTGTGGTTATTGGTTATTGGTTTTTCTTCTTGATTGTTTTAATTTTTTGTTTTGTTGGGTTGGCTTTTTTGTGTGTTTTGGTTTGTTTTTGTCTTCTTTTGTTGTTGTTGTTTTTTTCTTTTTTCCCCTTCTTTTTGGGCTACTTAAAGCAAAGTAGGGGATTGTGCTCTATCAAACTCTCCATGCCTTTCCTTGGACACTGTAACAGATTAACTCTCTATCCACGGCTATTGGTCACCTAACCTTTAACCTTTTCAGATTAGCTCTCTCACCTCTTTTTGCTATACTCCGTGTTAGAGTTCGAACTGAAGAAAGAGCTGTCTTCCAGGGGATCGCCGCCGCTGGATACTGATGGTGGAGCAGCAAAGCTCTGCTTTTCAAGTTTCTCAAACAGCTTGTCAGCCCTTTTCTTTGTGGCACTATTGCGGATTGTCTTGAGGGAGCCATTCATCTGTCAACGAGGAGAGAGAGAGAGATCATTTATTGAAAAGCAACAACCCGCGGTTGGAGAGGAAATACATCAGCTTTAATAGTAACAATAAGAAGAGGATCCAGGTCTAGATTGGCTACACCATTACCATCTAGATCTACAAATTCACAGTTTACATTACATCTAAATCTAGATCATATTGAGTTGTCTTTTGTTTCAATAATTGATTAATGGACAGGAAGGGTTGCCAGATTATTTTGAGGCATTCTGCCAATTCGAATTAAAAAATTCGGCCAAATATCACTAAAAGCTGCCAAACCATAAAATTTGCTTGGAAATGATACTCGATCCCATTTTACTCTTGACAACGATACATGTCCAAATTATATACATTTTCATTTGATGCCCATTCCATCTAATTAGGTGGGCCTATTTTGCAGCTTTGCCACACACAAATTGTCTTTGAATTAATTGAGACTATGCTTGTGCTGTGAAAGCATCCATTAAAATTGCAAATTGAACAACACTGATTGGATTGAAACATTAGTGGGAGATGTAATTTGAGAAAATTTCATCTAAGGATATAATTTTTATTTAACAGAGCTACGCTTTTCGTTTTTTGACAAGGAAGAGACATGTCCTTGCTCTGATGTATAATGTTTAATTAAAAAAAACTTTTTCGTAATTTTCAAGTCACTGAGTAGATCGCAAAAACTGTGGATAGGGAGCTCACAATGAGCACTAATTTATTTTCAGAAAGGATGTAATAAATGAATAACTGAATATTGTTTTCTTTTGCTTTTAGATCATTTTTGGAACCTTTTTTCTTTTCAAATTAATGCTATGTGCTATGATGAAACGAAATGTCCCTGATGTAATATAAATATCATTCCCTTCAATATTATCTATACCACGAAAGTACAATGTCTTCTTCAGTGAGAAGTTTGCAATCAACCAACAGCAACAGTCCAAGTAGGAAAACTAAAAATGGTACCTACCCCTGATCTGCCCCCTTCTGAGGGCACATAGGCACTATCACTGTCGTCAAAGAAATCGGAGGACGGGGAGATGGGAGGAACTTTCTGCCTGTTAGCAGAGCCCCGCACCATGGTGGGCTTCCTTGGAATGGAGGACTCATCTTCATCTGTAAAGGTCAAGGTCATATTGATTAATTAATTCATTGAGGATGAGATTGGAGATGGATTAGAGAGGGAGACATGGATTAGAGGCCCAACAAATTGTTCCTATAAATAAGTCACTTTAAGGTCTAAATGCAACAAAAAAGGAAAAACGATGTGTGATACATACATTTCTGTTCTGACTTGATTAAAACACAGTAATTAGCTGTTCTACTAACATGTATACTCTTTATCAAAAGAAATGTCAACTATCTGCGGAACAATCCCAACTCAGGTCATCGAAAGTATAAAAGAGAATCCATCTCCACATGAACTCTGAATACAAATTGTCTGTCATGAAATTGGGTGTCTTTCAATTTAAAATTCTTAAGTGGTATTCCTTAACAGAGTAGAATTTAAGAAAAAACATCAATAGGAAATTAAACTGATGTTTTTTAGCCCTTAATATCTAATTTTTTAACTTTTAAATGGTTAGGCTTATGCACCACATACATCATGCACATGTGGTTCTAAAGGGGAATGGGGGGGGGGGAAATTTACAATAAGATTGAGGATTCTTTTATTTTTTAACACATATATTCCTAGAAAGAAAAACACTGATATCTTTCTAGAAGTAAAATGAGGAGTAACGGTTTACTGGTATTAGATTCATTTCAATACTGTTAATGCGCATTTTGTTTTCAATGATAGCTTAACCTAATGTACATTATGAACGTCCCAATTTATCTATTTATGTATCTGAGCCAATTTTTACTTTAATTCTATACATATTTTCCAACTGATATCTAAATAGATGATACTCTGTAGAACTGACAAATATTACATTTAAGATAACTTTTACAAACATTATTACAGTAACATTATAATATAATGTGTACAGTCAAATATGACCTCAGCAATTAACAATGTAAGAAAAAAAATGAATATTTGTCTACGTTCTAAAGATTCATCATTCAAACTCTGATTTTTAAACGCTTTTTATCCTTGGAAAATGATGGTCCATTTTGTAAGGCCTTCAGTACATAATTGTTGATTCTTTTCTTTGATTGCTCTTTATATGATAATCAAAAATACAACTCTACTTAAGTTTGTACCTGATCGGAATGTGTTAGGGGGATTGTGAGTGTTGTAGGTTTCTTCACCATCAACTGTGAGAGAAAAGGAAAATTGAAAACACACACAAGTGAATTTGTTAGGTTCAAAATAATGTTATATCAGACTGAAAAACTTATGTGCAGTAATTATATATATATATATATATATATATATATATACATATATATATTGTTCAAGT
>JBCJKE010160696.1:0-10479 GCA_039654525.1 Melibe bucephala
GCTCCCCATGTCTAAATCTAGAAAGCCAGATCTACCCGACCTGTAATTTTTTTTTTAATGGACGACGTTTTCCGTAGTATATTTCAGCTATCCATAACTCCGTAACCGATGGTACTTTTTCATAACAGTTACGGATTATCCGTAAGAGTAGGAAAGTCTGTCTCTCTGTAGCTTTCAAAAACCACATTCTTGACAGAATCTTCTTGACACAGTGGATACTATCTCACTACTTTCAGTCTTATTTCCATTTAGGCTCAGTCTGGGTTCTCGCAATTTCTACGAAACAGTTTTAACAATAAAACCAATCCTATAATATATCAAAATTAATGCCACACCATCAAATAATTTTTTTTTTCAAAAACAGTTTGGCTTTTTTTGGCCACTAATAGTAGGTCTATGTTAATTTCTGAGTGGCTGGTTTGTACCCAACACCATTGGAATATTACTTGGCAGGTTTTTAAATTTACAAAATGTTGAAATCCTTATAAAAAAAACAAAAAACAAAACAAGTGTGAGAAATTCAATCAAGTTTGTAGGTTTAGAGAGGCACATGCCATATTGCTCATCACCATTAATTATATAACTATCAAGACCAAGAAAGTACCTTCACTTTCAGACTCAGATGAAGGGTGTTTCCTCTTGTGTCTGTCTTTTGTTTTGGACTTCTTGTGTCTGTCAGAATCTGAGGAACACATACGGTATGACTTAACTACATAGAAAAGATGTAACTTAACCACAAAGGAAATAAGTGAAAGATATGACTACAAAGGAAATAAGTGAAAGATATGACTTAAAAGTAAGAAAAAGATGTTATTGAATGACATAGGAACCAAGCCAAAGATGTAACTTGACCACATAGGAAGGCAAAAGATGTAACTTGACCATATAGGAGGGCAAAAGATGTAACTTTACCATATAGGAAGGCAAAGATGTAACTTGACCATACAGGAAGGCAAAAGATGTATTGACCATATAGGAAGGCAAAAGATGTAACTTGATCATATAGGAAGGCAAAAGATGTATTGACCATATAGGAAGGCAAAAGATGTAACTTGACCATATAGAAAGACAAAAGATGTAACTTGACCATATAGGAAGGCAAAAGATGTAACTTGACCATATAGGAAGGCAAAAGATGTAACTTGACCAAATAGGAAGGCAAAAGGTGTAACTTGACCATATAGGAAGGCAAAAGATGTAACTTTTCCATATAGGAAGGCAAAAGATGTAACTTGACCATGTAGGAAGGCAAAAACATTAAATGAAAAGGGGGATGCATGGAAAAACTAGTCATTGAATAGTAAAATGACAAAAGATAAAGAACATGACCAAAAAGATCCAAAAAGCAAGAGAAAAAGAAAAGATATGGAAAGCCCACAAAAGTAAATAACTAACTCCACCCCCCCCCCCCCCCCCAAAAAAAAAACAACAAAAAACAAACCCAAAACAAAACAAAACAAAACACCCTCTGACCCTCCCAAATAAAGGAAAAGAAAAAAAAATTCTCAAACATTAAAAAAATGCATGTGACCATGTCAACACCCATAGAAACAGGAAGATCATCTTACCAGAACTATCTGACTCGCTACTGGATTCCCTCTTCCTCTTCTTCTTTTTGCTTTTTTTACCAACTCCTTTCCCATGGGATGATTGCAACGTGTTCAACTTCCTGTGGAAAAAAAAAAATGAAGGTAACAACCTGGATAGTTCAAATACTCAGTCTTCAATAAGACAATCATGATTATACCAGCTATAATAAAAGTAAAGTGACAAAAAACTGCTTGCAAACATGAATACAATATTTGCTTCTACCATACAATAAGTAATGATATAGACAAGATGGTAAGAAACCTACTTTAAGAGAGCCTTCTTTTGTTTTGGAGTCAGGGATTTGAAAAACTTGACCTCTGGGTCCTCTTCGTCTTCCTGAGACAGTAACTTGTGCTGTTGGAAAAATAGTTTATACAAATTGAAGGCAGTGATACAAGAGAAATGAAGAAAATGATTGAGATACTAAACAAATACAACATAGGAAATGAAAATATGCAAATTCTTAGAAACATATACTTGCAACAGAATGGCAGCAATAAAGGTATACCGCGATGTATCCCCATTAGTTGCTATACAACATGGTGTAAGACAAGGGTGCGTAGCTTACCCTGAATTATTTAACTTGTATGGAGGAGGAGGTATACGCACAATTGGATAAAAAATAAATAACATAAGAAATGCCGATGACACAGCTTTACTGGCAGAAAGTGAAGTAGAATAAGGGTATATGGTTAACGAGAAAAGTCTAGAATATGGACTGAAAATGAATATAAAAAAAAAAAAGACCAAAACTTCGTCGTTTGAGAAGGATAGGAACAGCCAAGACATATCTCATAACAAAGACAAATTTGCTATGCAATCAAAAAATTGACCTCAACACCTGGATCAGATTTTTAGAAAGCTACATCTGGTCTGTTTTAAGACATGGAAGTGAAGGCTGGACTTTGAGGAAGAACAAAAAAAAAGAAAAAATTGTTTCGAAATAGGGTGCTATAGAAAACTACAGAGCATAAATTGGAAAGATAAAATATCAAATAAATAAGTTTTGGAAAAAAACCCATCAAAACCACCATGAAAATGAAGGTGAAATACTTTGGTCATATCACACAAAAGGAAACTATTACATCTATACTTTTATTCAGATGGATAGAGGGGAAGAGAGGAAGAAGCAGACAAAGAAATGTAGTCAAACAATGTAATAGAATGGACAAAAATCAACAGCATATGAAATGCGGATGACATGTGTTGAGATAGACAGAAATGCAGGGAGAGTGTCTGCCAACTGGACGCTATAGAAGCAACCTAGAGAGAGAAATACAAGAGATAAATAAAGATTTTAAATGCTTTCTCTGGCTAGCTTGTTCTCTAAGACACTTTAAAAATGTGTTGTATATTAAACTTGTTTCCTTAAAAATACATTTGAAAGTTATTACACCATACACTTAATGATTTCCACATTAAGTCAGATGAGAAAATTACGAGAAGAAACAATCAGAATTAATAGAAATTCCAACACAAGTACAGGCAATCTACAGAGAGACGCATAATTGTTTATTGCATTAAAACAAATTTTTGTCGACTTTAAAACATGGTGATATATACAGTGACTAAAAAAAATGTGAGTCTAAACTTTGAAGATATAAACATATTTTCATGTCTAGGGTCAGGCATCAACCATCCATGTTATCTTAGGAGTCTCTTCAGAAGATATAGACATGATTCAAACACACACACACACACTCATTGATCTTGTTTTCAGTCTCCAGACCTTTCTCCCTTTGCATATCAGGGACTTAAATACAAAACAGAGCAGTAATTTTGTTTAAATGATTGTTGACCCGGTTTGAGTCTATCTACTCTTCGAGCTTTGGACACTTACAGTCTACTCAAAATTCATCTGCTCAATAATGAAAGTAATCTTGAGATAATGCTAATTTATGGAGAGTGGAATACAAAAATACTACATCATGGTGGGAGAAGTTGTCTTACAGCTCTGAATGGCTTAGAGGTCTTATAAGTTCACACATAATGATATATATTTCACATAAAATTTGAATATTTTTGAAAATTGGCCATGCAAAGAAATGAACAACCTGACCCAATCTATCTCCATCGGGAAAGTGAAAAAGCAAACACAAATGACTCTCGTAATCCAATTTCTTTTTGTCTCCTACCACTGTTATGTCATCTCTGGGGTAGCATTTCCAACCATTATCAAAAAAAAACCCTTCAGCTTATCAGTCTCAAAGATCACAACTTACATGTGAATCTGCCTCCATTCCAACCATTTTTGCCAAAATGGAATTCTTCAAAGATAGGCCATCTTCACCTAGCCCTTGAAGCAAGCTAAGGCTACTGGAAGCAGCTGGAAGAGGAAAAAAAACAACAACATATAAATAACAATAAAGAGAATCTTACTAACTGTCAATAGGTACATTTACAACAGTTGTGAATGACTAGATTTGTAGGTAATGTGAATAGAAATATATATGAGGGGCTGTAAATAGACACACGTGAAAAAGAGAGACATTGATATAAACCTCATATCATGAGACATACAGATAATGCAACAAAGACATACACAACATACGCCATGTCTAAATTAACTTTATTAACTATTCTTTTGTTTCTTTATACTTCATTCCCTAAATTTCTTTAGAATTATTCTAGTCACTGATAAACAATACAATGCACATCAGATGTATCGACATACAAGGTTTAGATAATTATGGCGATATAAGAGAAAGTCGATATAAAAGAAGCCACATAATGGTGGACACACACACACACACACACGTGTGGCATGTATATTGAATCCTTCCAGTGAACTTCCAGCATGAGATCTAGCATCATTGCATTTCTGCTGTACTGTGTGGGTGGATGGGAGACATGTGGCTTCCTGTGAGACGTAAGCCGTTAGGAGGCAGGCGACGGTGGAGAAAGGGGAGTGGATAGTGGTAGAGGGAATGAGAAGTATTCAAGAGTCAAGGCCGTCTACCATGGTCGGTCTAGAACTAGAAGTGGCATGCGTAGAGTAGAGAGAAAGATCTTCTCCCTCCCCCTCCTCATCTTTACCTGCTCTTAGTACAGGCTCGCATTCACAGCCAGCATTGACAGCGATTAGCTGTATTAATTTAGCTAGCATAATCTGGGTCTAAAGTGTCTTTAGGGCTCATCTTGCCTAGATAGATTAATCATCAACATGTCGATATAAGGGAAATAAGAGGGAGGAGGGTGTCGATAAAGAGGACTAAATTTACTAACAAAAAATAAAAAAATAAAAACATGTCAATATAAAGGAAATGTTGATATAAGTGGGTGGGCACTGTATCCCAGATAGAGAATGATGATACACACAATGTGATAATCATGCCAAGGAAATTACATATGTATAGAATTTTTACAATTTATTTATTTTCGCTCAAAACAAATAGCATCACTTTTTTATCACACAATATTTTCTGAGTCTAGGTAGAAAGTATGCTTGAAAAGATCTGTTTTTGGCTTAAACTAACAATGTCAAAAGTTGAATCATCTCTCGTATATAATCATAGAGCATTCCACACTTGTAGTGCTGCACAAGCTAAAGACTGGGTCAAAAATGATGCTTTAGGTATTTTTGTTCATGTGTGCCGGAGCAAAGAACAAAGGATGGCTGGCATACATGTATTAATGAGCTTAGTTATTTGGATGCCATTCTGTACACTAGGCAGGTTATCTTGAATGTCATGCTTGACTTGACAGGCTACTTAACTAGTGGAGTGATTTAAGAATATTTTTTAGACATTGTTCTGTAGTTCTCAAACTGGTGTTTGGCAAGTGACGGCTTATCAGCAGCAGCATGGCACATAGCCACTTTCACCGGGAACGGAACAGTAAGAGGCAAGCATGGAAATAATATAATAGAATAAAATGAGTTTAAGATAAAAGGTAAGCATCTAAAATGAGTCACAACAGATTATTTAAATACATTATTTGAATTCCCATCTTTCAACAAAGTTTTCCTTATCCGCCTACACCATTGATTTATGACTTACGTTTTTCTGGTTCAGCTGTTAAATCTTTTCCATATAAAGGACAAATCTTGTCTGTATTAACATGACCCCACTGTCTGCATTTGATGCACCTAACGTTTCTCACTTCAATGCCGAACGGTTGATCTCTGATGGTATCATCATCTTTCGCATATCTAAAGGGAAGGATATCAAAAGTATTTACAAATTATGTACAATTTTAAAAATATAAGGTCCAAAAATCAATAAGGTCAAAAAAAAACAAAAAAAAAAAACAAAGCAAAAACAAACAAAAAAACATACAGAAATTTGCTGTCTTACAAAAACAAAACCAGCCATCATATAGTGGAAAATGAAACTTTGCTGATAAATATAATTTAAAGGTTGAATATAGACAAATATGATGTGATTGTAATTCTGAAAAATTTGGAGGAGAATGCCCACAAGAATCATGGGTTGGACTATAATACATTTTGTTTCCACATACATAATTACTTCCCCTTTTATGTCATACATCTTTGAACATTCATTGTTCATTTCTGTAAACCATATTGATTGACTTTTTCTATCTGTCTTCATTACAAAAGAGATCAGATCAGCATATATGCAAATAAGGATGAAAGCAAAATAAACTAATCAAAAGCATTTATACAATTTTGTCTGACACACTTATCAATGATAATATTTTTAATAAATCACATACGCTTCTCTAGGTGCATTGTATTTCCTCTGCCACTCAAACTTGACTTCCTGTTGGCTTTCACTTTCCTGAAAAAGACAAAACAACTGACCATTAACTTTTTTTGGTAGAACTGTGATCTGACATGTACAATTTTTTATCTATCCTTTGTTGAATAATCCATTGGACGGAAAACACACTGATTTATCGATGAATTATTCAACAAAGAATATGAAAAGTGAAAAAGCATTTCTCCATTTCATGAAACAAGAGTGGGGGATTAAATTTGTACTTTTGCCATGCCAATCCTTATGCTTGCAGGAATTTAATGCTGAGAACAGTGTAAGGTAAGTTCAAGGGATAATAATGAAAATTCATACTTGGTTATTTACTCTGTTTATTTCCTATTAAATACACCAAACCAAAAGATCATGCTTGTCAACCGGTTATCCCAAAGGAAAAGATGGTAACATCATAACAGAAAAAAAAAGAAACATTGAAAAGATGGGCAGAATATGCTGGGATTTGTATAATGATGAGACGAGAAGTGAATACAGGATGCTACAGGGCAATCAAGAGGGCCACTAATTTTGAAAGATGAAGTTCAAACGCTTTGTCACAGGCTAAGGTTGCCAATCTTTTGTGATAGCTGCTTTGTCGATTTGCCAAAGTGGCAGTAGACAACTATAGAATCATGGCATGGCAAATGCCCTACACCTGCAACTACAATAAAGGGTCACTGGTTCTAGTATTAAATAAATAATTTTTTTTTTAAACTGTCACAAATTGTGAATTTTATAGAAAGTGTTGTCTGAGTGCACCAGTTAGAATGGAGCTATGGCTATCTGATTTGGAAAGAAAAAAAAAAGACAAACCTCTTTCTTCTTCAGGCCCGGTGGAGCGTCATACAAGAAGCTCAGTCCCAACTTGGCCTTCTCATCACCTAGTAAAGCTCTGGAGACAGCAATGAACATCATTAAAAAAAAAAAAAAAAAAAAAAAAAAAAAAAAAAAAAAAAAAAACCATCATGGCAATGTCACATAAAAATTCATAATGTAATCAAACACCTAAAATACATTCTGTCGAAAGATCTAGTATTTTAGAAATATATGTCTCAGTTTTAGCTGACAAACTCAAGTTGAACCAAATATTCTTGTCAAGATACAGAAAAAAAACTCTGATCAGTATTCTTTTATTTCAATGCTGAAAACAAAAGATTCTATTTAAAAATCACCAATATCTTTGCTGCTTTTACACTGCCAGGGAGTTTATTCTATAATTCTGAATGTTAAGGAGATATGAATAGAAATGACTATCTCATTTTAAGATGGTCATTATGTAAATTTTTGAAAACATGGCATTTTCCTAAACCATCAATAGGAGCATATCAAAACAACCTCTACCCTATGAAAAATACAAGTAGAGCCTATAAACAGAATCACTTGGAAACAAAAGTAATCACAACTGACTGAACACTGTCAAAATACAACTCCAAAGTAATTAGCACTATGAAAGTGATTACCTGTGACAAAGTGATATACATTATAGCTGAAATGCAAAAACACTTATAAAAATGAGATAATGGTTAAATACAAAAACAGTGTCAACAGGACTGCCATGTTTATGAATTCCAACACACTAAGAGGATAACCCATGAGACGGGAAAAATGAAAAAGAAGGAAGTGAAATCTCTATGACCTAGCATGTCATACAAGGTGATAGTATTTCACTCGTTTTAAGAATAGAATTCAAGAATTGTCACATCAAAACATAACATACTTTATTTTTATCTTTGAAACATAAGGTCTAGGTAAGAAACAATAATGAGGGTGGCTTGGATCATTGACGAGTCCAAATGAATGATACTATTCCAGCTTCTATGTTTTACTTAATCTGTTCAAAATGACAACAAAGATTATAAGAAACAGTGAAAAAATTAAACGTCACATTCAGTACAAAACTTTATTCACGAGGTTGATTTGGACGCTATACAAAATATGGAATCTCTTGGTGACCTCAAAACAATCTATGGCACTCAAAGAAAAACCAACTCAGATTTATATAGATTGAGATGATGGCTGAATACACAAATAATATCAATGTGATTGAGATGATGGTTAAATACACATATATATATTATCCATATGATTGAAATGACGGCTAAATAAAACAAACAATTGTCAAAGTGATTGAAACAATGGTTAAAATTAAGACACATACATACCTGTTGCTGAGTACTTCCTGTTCTTTCTGATACTGTGCAAGCAAGTCTTCCTGTTTCTTTTTCTCAAATGCAGTTTTCTGTTCAGCCATCCATTTCTAGTCAACAGGAAAAAGAGAAATAAGAATTTATGTATATCAAGAAGATACTTTGTACTCTATGTAATCAGCATATGGTTGGAATTCAATAGCCTATATGGGCCTATGTCACGTTCAAGGGCCTCACCATGAATAGTGAGTTGAGAGATGAAGTGAGTGTAGAAGTAGTCGAAGCTATCTTTGTAATGACTGCCCATGGGGTGACGCAATTCATGTACATCTATTACTATCATTTACATAGGAAGTAATTATTGGGGCTAAAACTAATCCCATCATTCCCACAATGCCCACCACTACCTCAAATTCAATCCCACAATGGCCACTATGAGAGACATAGAAAGAGAGAAGAAAACGCCATTGAATCACTCTACAGCATTTTAGCATTTTAGACCTCATTGACACGTAATTGTGTCGCTAATGAATCTAGGGTCATCAGGGGACATAACCATGAAAACGTCAGTCAAATGGTCAATAAGCATGCTATTTCTCCAGCTGCCGGTGATCAAAGCATAGAGGAAAGGCTATTTCCGTGGCCGCCGAAGACCGAGACATACGAAAGGCTATTTCAAATTCCACGGCCGCCGATCTTTGTGACTTCATTTATTTTATTTTGAGCGCAACATACTAATAGAGACTATAGAATGGATGGACTACCGGCTTAATTGTACTGCAGTAAACATGGGCACTTCTAATTCTTTGGAGCAATGCCATAGCCTAGTGACGATTTTTTTCCGGTTTCGAGTTGTTTTTATTCCAGCTTTTCTTGATCAGCGTAATGAGTAGTATAGTGTGTGTGTGAACAGTTTTTCAAAATGTGCAACCGTTACGTAATTATGACGGTGGTCATTTTTCGATATGCAGCAGTCAGTATGGTACAGTACAATGCCATAGTGACATATCCCATTTAAGTCACTATGGCCCTAGACAAAGGTGTGTTGTGTGGGCCGCTCGCAAGGTCCGACCGACGTAGACCAGATGGCGGCAATAATGAATGGCAGCTTGCTCATCTCTCTTTTCATGATCAGCCAACTCAGACTCTTTAAGTTACTACTCACATATATATATATATATGTGTCTGCTTTAAATTGAGATATTTTAAATGATAAAATGCTACACACTTTTGGTGTGCACGTTTATGAGTGGGTGTGTGTGTGTTAGAGTGAAAGACAGAAAAAGAAAATGAATTGCATTGCATTGAGAATGAGAGGGAAAGAGACACTGCAGTGAGAATGAGAGAGAAAGATACAGACATAGATAGAAAAAAAAAAAAGGGGGGGGGGGGGGAAGGAAAGGATAGGAGACGGGAGGGAAAGGAAAAAAAAAAGCCAGACGGTCTGTCTTATGTGTTCAGTGTTGCTGTTGATTGGGGACATCTTGTAAAGCGTTTTGAGCACATTTAGTTGATATTGCGATATATAAAAGCTCACATCTATTTATTTTACTTATAATATGATATAACGGGTCTCGTCTGCCGGTAGAAAAAAGGAGCGCGGCGCATTACCCTGTTGGGCCACATCAGCAAAACAACCAACGAGCGAAATGAACGTAACTCCCTGTTCGCAGCCAAGCAGGCACTGGAGGGCTACCTGAAACAGGTGATGAAAGTAGATCTGCGGCATTATGGAAGATTTCACCAACGGTTTGTTCGAAGACGTGGCACATTCAACCAATGCTTTTGTTTTCACCACTTAAAAACAACAATAAAAATATTAATAGTAATAATAATAATTAATATTATTATTATCATAATTATCCTTATTATTATATTATTATTTTATTATTATTATTATTATTATTATTATAACTATTATTATTACTTAGGCATTAATTACTATGTGTTTAGATTCAAGCCAACGTGGTCTCGTGGGTGTTTTTGGTCTAACAAAAAAAGTCGTCATTCGATATTAAAGTTGCGTT
>JBCJKE010160918.1:0-17383 GCA_039654525.1 Melibe bucephala
TCGGGGAGTTAACACTTTGATCCGTGCCAACCTATTTGATTAGGTGGAAGTAAGGCTAAGAAATTAGTAACATGTAAAACTTACACTCTCTATAACGGAGAGTATTTTTTTGTTAATTTTAGGAGGAATATATGTATTCAAAATTATTTACATCTGAGTCAGTTGGAGCTGGTCACCCAGATAAAATGTGTGATCAAATCTCTGATTCAATACTAGATGCAATCTTAGCAAAAGATAAAAATGCAAGAGTTGCTTGTGAAGTTATGGCTTCAAATAGACTTATTGTTATAGGTGGAGAAATAACAACAAATTGTTATGTTGATGTTGTTCAACAAGCTTGAGGAGTTATTAAAGAACTTGGTTATAACGAAAATGATTTTACAGTTATTTCAAATGTTAATTCTCAATCTCCCGACATAAATCAAGGGGTTGATAAGAAAGTCGGAGATCTTGGAGCTGGTGATCAAGGAATCATGTTTGGTTATGCCGTTAATGAAACTGAAGAACTAATGCCATTACCGATTACACTAGCACACGCTTTAGCTGAAAGGGCTGAAACATTGAGAAAGAATGGAAAATTTAAATGAGCCAAATCAGACCTTAAATCTCAAGTAACAATTGACTATTCAGGAAAAAAGCCAAGAATAGACACAATTCTAATGTCTGTTCAACATGATGAAAAATATAAGAAAACTGAATTTTTCAACTTCATCAAAAAAGATATCATGGCTTACATAGCTAAAAAATATAAGATGAACACTAACTATAAAGTATTTATAAATCCTACTGGTAAATTTACAATTGGAGGTCCAATTGGAGATACAGGATTAACAGGTAGAAAAATTATCGTTGATACTTACGGTGGTAAAGGTAGACATGGTGGTGGAGCCTTTTCCGGAAAAGACTACACAAAGGTAGATAGATCTGCAGCTTATGCTGCAAGATGAGTAGCGAAAAATGTTGTTGCAGCAGGACTTGCGAGTGAGTGTGAAGTTCAGCTAGCTTATGCAATTGGAGTTTCTAAGCCGGTTTCAATTGCCGTAGAAACATTTGGCACAGAAACAATCGAGGTTGCTAAAATTGAAAAAGCAATTAATAAGGTGTTTGATTTGTCTCCTTCATCAATTGTTAAAGAGTTAAAACTAAGAAGCCCTATTTATAAGCAAACAGCTGCATTTGGACACTTTGGTAGGCCAAACTTAAATCTTCCATGAGAAAGAACAAACAAAGTTACAGCTCTTAAAAAAGAAACAAAGAACTAGTCACCTAGTTCTTTTATTTTTCCATTTTCTTTTAATATGTAATTTGAGTCATTAAGTTTGTACTTTACATTGCCTGTTGGAGACTCAATAAAATCAATGATTGATTTAATTTTTTTCGAAGATATTTTTATGTCCTTAAATTTTTCATTTAAATATTCAAAAACAATTTCTTCTTTATATTTATCTAATGTTTTAAAGAACTTTGTAGAAAAATCTGTTTTGCTTCACCTGTTAAATCTAAAAGCAACGCGTTCATTTCTTTTCTTCAGTATCTTGTTAGACATTTTGAATCATTTATATCTATCTCTTTTTTCTTTTGGTGACCACTTAGATATTTCATTTCTTATTTTATTTCTTGTTGAATAACTTGGATCTAAATTAGTCTCATCGATTCCAAATGGTATTTTTCTCTTTGAAACGATTTTCTGGATTTCATCTTTTCAATAAAGGTTAATATAAGGTCTTTCGATATTCATGCCATCTTTAATTATTTTTTTATTTATTCCGAAGAATTTGGGAGTTCTCCCCGAAGATTGTTGCATGAGGGCAGTTTCTAGAAAGTCATCCATGTGGTGTGCGACCAGCAGTTTTTTACAACTATTGTTTTCGTACACTTCTTTGAAAAAGTTGTATCTTTCTTTTCTTGCTCAATTTTCGAAATTTCCTTTTCCGGGATATTTAACATCCTTTTTAAAAAAGGGGATATTGTTTTTGTTACAAAAATCAGAGACAATTTTTTCATCTCTATTAGCTGATTTTCTCATATGATAATTGACATGTGCAACAACAATTTTTTTATTCTTATATTGGTCCAACATGAACATAGAATCTGGTCCACCAGATACAGCTAAAAGAATCATTATTTACTCCTCACAAATTTATCAATGAATTTGATAATTTCTTCCTTCTTTGTTTCAAGTGTCTTAACTTGTAGGTCGGTGAATTTACCTAAAACTCAATTGGCGGCACCATTCTTTGGTCTACCAATTCCAATTTTGTACCTCTTAATTGATTCGGTACCAAGTTTGTTCATTATGTCTTTAATTCCATTTTGTCCACCTGATGAACCATTTTCTCTATATCTAAGTTTTCCTGTTTCCATATCAATATCATCATAGATAATTAAAATGTCTTCAAGCTTGATTTTGAAGAATTTAGCAATCTTTACAACAAAGTCGCCAGAGTTATTCATGTAGGTTAGTGGTTTTGCAAGAATGAAATCATCGCCCTTGTAAAATAAACCATTAAACTTTTCTTTGTTTAAGGTTACACCTATCTTATGAGAATAAGCATCAATTGCTTTAAATCCAATATTATGTCTTGTATTTGAATATTCTTCTCCGGGGTTACCTAGTCCTACTATTAATTTCATATTTAAATTATAAATAAAAAACCTAAAGATGAGTTTGAAAAAATTCCCAAATAGTGAGATAATTTAAGAGAGGTGAAAAATGAAAAAAATTGTTAAAAAAGTGGTTCTGGGTAGTGCATTTATAGCGACTACAGCACCATTGGGAATCGTAATTTCTTGTGGGAATAGTTCTACGAAAAATCAAATGATAGAAGAAAAAACTTTAAATCTTATTAAAGGCGATTTGCGGAAAATGGCTGACATTATCAATCAGCCGATCGTGGGCAAAAAGTTATCATTCAACAATCCAACTATTGATGACATAATTGATAAATATACAAAGTGAATTACGAATGTGTCATTCGAAGTTATAGAAATTGACAACACCACAGGGACAGAAAGTGCTGTCGGATCAAAAGATCTTGCAAAATTAGGGAAATCATATTTATTAAGGTATGGTTTAAAACCAAACACAAACACAATGTGATGGGATAAAACTGACGGAATTAGATATATTGATAGTATAGGTTTTTCAGCATCGGAAGCACAAAAAAATCTATCGATATCAGATTACAGCGGAACCGAATTCACACTTCCCTTACCTGGTGAAACAATAAGCGAATTAAAGGTCAAAAATTATGATGCGATTAGGGATAAAGTTCACATTAGACTTGGAGATTTTGAAATCAAAAAAAATACCAGTCCAGATAGTGCTTATTCAGGCATAAACGAATTCACAACTAGTGCGGTTGTCGGGAATAAAGTTAGATTTAAAATGTATGCCACACCGGTTGGAAATAATGCATGAAAAGATGGCGATATGTTTGACGAAAGAGAAATTACCGGATTAACAAATAACTCTTTTGAAATTAGATGGAATATAAGCGAAAAAGATCTTGTTATAGACTATCAAAACATTTCGCTTGGAAGTCAAAGTCCATCCATTGACATCAATCTATTTTACGGTGCATTGAGTAAATATAATCCGGAATACAAAGACTTTCCATATATTACATTAAAGTATTACACATCAAAAGAGGATGAAGGTAAAGAGCCAGAGGAATTAACATATGGAGCAGATAAATATGTTGAACCACCAATTTGAAACCCTGAGAGTCCCACAAAACCTTACATGAGTTTTAAACAAGAAATTGATGCAACAACATTACCGGCAGATCACAAGTTTGTAAATATAGAATATAGAATTGTAAACTTCTATAAAACAGATAGTAGTGGAAGTATTCATCAAAACATAAGCAGTCTATACAACATAACAACAACCTTACCTTATATCAATAAAACAACAAAAGATAAAATAATGCAAGATAATCTTGATTTAGTTATTTACACTTACCCATTACAATACAAATTGTAAAAAATAAAATCACCTAGGGGGTGATTTTTTATTATAGTTTTCCTTCGATAACTTCTTTTGGTGTAAATCCAACAAATGTTTCTACCGGTTTACCATCTTTCATAATGAATGTAGTTGGAAGTCCAGAAACACCCATTTCTTTTGCATACTCTTTATCGTTGTCAGCATTTACTTTAAATACTTCAACTTTTTCAGATAAAGCTTCAAGTTGTGGTGCCATCATTTGACAAGGACCACATCAGTCAGCTCCGATCGAAAGAATTTTTGTTCCTTTTTCTAATTTAGGTTTTACTGCAGCTGCAGTTACGTGTTGTATAGCCATAATATATCTCCTTATAGTATATAAATTATACTCTCTAATTAATATGCTTTAGCAAATACTACATATCTTCTTGTTTCTTTGCCTGTAATAATGCACTTTGCCGGCTTGTTATCGTGGGTAAATGGAATGCATCTTGTTGATGCTCCGGTTTCATTTTTAATAACTTCTTCTTCTTTTGGACCGCCAGCAAATGGTACGATCACAAATTTTTGATTTTCAACAGCTCGCTTTAAATCATCATATGTTGAGCCTTCGACTGTGTTTTCTTCAAGTCTCTTTTTGGCTTCAGTGTAAAGGTTTTCTTGTATTAATTTTAGAACTTCTTTAACTTTATTTTTTATGTCGGCGACGTCGGTGATGATTTTTTCGTTTGTATCTCTTCTTACAAGAGTCACTTGATTGTTTTCAAGATCGCGTGGTCCAACCTCGATTCTTAAAGGTGTACCTTCTATTTCAGACTTAGCAGCCTTATTCCCTGGACCTTTATCTGAAAAATCTTCTCTAACTCTGTATTTTCTTGAAAGTAGTTTTGAAATTTTAATCGCTTCTTCTTTAACGTGAGGATTCTTTTTACCAAACACATCAATAATGTCAACTTGGTTAGGTGCAACCATAGGGGGAATGATAATTCCTCTATTGTCACCATGTGTCATGATTAGCCCACCGATTAATCTTGTTGAAATTCCTCATGAAGTTTGATATACGTATTCTTTTTTATTTTCTTTGTTTTTAAACTGTACATCAAATGCCTTCGCAAAGTTTTTTCCGAGGTAGTGTGAAGTTCCAGACTGAAGTGCTTTACCATCTTTCATCATGGCTTCAATTGTGTATGTTGTCACAGCACCCGCAAATTTTTCGTGTGATGTTTTCTTACCAACAATAACTGGTAATGCTAAATATTTCTTTAGAAATTTAGCGTAGAGCTTAATCATGTGTCTAGAAAGTTTTCTGGCTTCTTCAGGTGTTGAATGCGCTGTGTGGCCCTCTTGTCATAAAAACTCTCTATTTCTTAAAAATGGATTTGTTTTTTTCTCTCACCTAAGAACATTTGCTCATTGGTTATACATGATAGGAAGATCTTTGTATGAAGAAATTTCTGAAGCAAATAGCTCACCGAAAAGTGTTTCTGATGTTGGTCTAATAACCAGCTCCTCTTCTAGAACTTTATCGCCCGCCTTTGTTACAGTGGCTAGTTCGGGAGCAAACCCCTTAACATGTTCCTTTTCTCTTGTTATGTAATCTTTCTTAATCAATAGTGGCAGGTAAACATTCTGTACTCCTAAATTCTTAAATTCTGCATCTATTGATTTTTGGATATTTTCTCAAATACCATAAGAAATTGGTTTGAACATCATTGACCCTTGTGTGGCTCCGTGTTTAATCAAATTTCCCTTCAATACAACGTCTTGATATCAACGTGTAAAATCCTTCTCTAAAGGTGTTATATTGTTTAATAATTTCATATCTAATGTATTATACTAAAAAGTTAAAATAATCAACAAATAAATAAAAAATAAGGACTTTTTGCCTTATTTGTAATAAAATTTTAATCCTATTTTTTCGGTTATTTCTTTATCCAAAATAGTTGGTGGATTGTCATAGATAATCTTGATTTTTTTAGCTCCACAAATGTTGCTTAACATAACTAAGTTTAACAATGTTTTTGAATCATATAATCCGTCTTTATCCTTCATTCATTTAGAGATAACTAAAAACTGTGGCTCAAGGTGTTCCAATAACAAGGAAACGTCTTCATTATATTTCTTAATTTTTATCGCAAAGACAAAACCTTTTTTTCTTAGGCTTGAAACAACCTCTCTCAATTCATCGGTTGGTCTGTTTTGGTTATAACTAATAACATATATTGCTTTTTTGTAAGTGATATTGGCCTGATTCTTTATCAGCCAGTCAGCTCTTACATCAACCAGTACTGGGGACTTAATTTTTTCATCAATACCAATTGATTTGGCTATACTATCAACTAATTTATTTTTATTGTTTGTATTTCTAGATATATTATCAATCATAGTTTGATTCAAGGCTTTTATCTCTGGCTTTATATATGTTGTAATCTTTTTGTTTGTAGATCAATAACGCACTGATTTTTCTTTGAAATCAACTTCGCCCTCTTTTACTGCAGATCTAAAAATTCTTGAAGCTTCAGCAAAGGAATTGAATTCATCTTTGTCCAAATTATTAAGGTGAGAAACAAATTGCTTTCCTGAACCTATAGATTTATTTAACAAGAATTCAAGTGTTCCATACATTTTATATAAGGTTTTCTTTGTGGTCACATTTTTTGTATATGCAACCGCACTACCTGTGTAAAACCTATTACCCAACGCCTTTGTTTTGGCTTTGTCAAACCTTTTTGTAAATTTATTTATTTTCTTTCTAATTTTTTTCTTGTTCTTGCCCTCTAGTATCATTATTAGATTACCGTTAACAATTATTTGTTTTTTATATTTTTCAGAAAAAATACTTTTCCTCAAATTAAGATTACTAATAATTTCAAGTATTTTTTTATCAGAATTTACTTCTGCTGGATTTAGATTAAATGCGACAAACCCCTTGTATAACTCACCGCGGGATATTATGCCTTCTTCACTTGCTGCTTCCCATTTTTTTTCGATAAACCTCTTTTTATTGTTAAGTGTTTTTCATGATTCGGTGCAAGTGTAATAATCAGAATCCACATCTTTGTAAAAGGCAAATGTAAAATCCACCCTTTTATTTTTTGTAATTTGTTTTTTAACGGTGAAATCAACATAATCGATTCCTTTGTCTATTTTTTGCAATACTTCTCTGAAAACCTTACGATCTGACCCCTCGGTTACAACGTTTGAATAAATCTCATTTATTCTCTTTCATCCAGAAAATCTTTCTCTTCTAAAATAAGGTCTTTGATCAAAACCCGAATCAGACATTTTGTAGCTGCGTGTCTTGGGATCAAAAACATAAATGAGAGTTCCAGACTTATTTGCAACAACTTTTACCTTATGAGAAAATCAGTAAAAACCCAGAAAGAAACTAAGCGCAAGCGCCGACAACGTTGGGACAAGTATTGATATCACCAATATTCCTGTTCCCATTATGCTCCGACCTTTTTAAGAGATCTGTGGTTCTTCATCATAGACTTAACACCATGAGGTGCTTTAAATGCTATTTCAGCTATTGAACCCTGAACATTCACAACAACTCCATCTCCGAATTTTTCGTGTACAACCTTGTCGCCTTCAATCAAGTTTTGGTTTTTGTTGTAGTTGTCTTCAAAATTTGAAGGAGCTATATACTCGGAAGTAAATTGTCTATAATCAATTCCTAATTCTTTTAAAAATCTTGAAGGTTTTTTCTGCATTGTATGATCGATGTTGAATCCACGAGAAGATGTGATTATTAACTTTTCTTTTGCACGTGTAACAGAAACATATGCAAGTCTTCTTTCTTCCTCAAGAGCCATAGCTCCACCTTCATCCATTGCGCGTTTTGACGGGAATACACCTTCAGAGAATCCGTAAATAAATACATTATCAAATTCAAGTCCCTTAGAAGTGTGGGCAGTCATAAGCGAAACATAGTCATTGTTGTTTTCTGTTTCATCACGATCTATTAGAAGAGAGATTTCCATTAGGTATTCTTCAAGAGTTCCTTCGGGATTTCTTTTTTCTCAATCCTTGATTGTGTTTATCAATTCTTTTAATGATTCAATACGACCTTCTTCCTCATGAGAAATTGTTGAATAGTAATTAATTTCAAATAAGAATTTTTCTAACACAAGAGAAATTGGGTTTGATTTCGCCGCTTGACGATATTTTGAAACCAAGTTCAAGAATGTTGCCAATGATGTAGAAGTTGTTTTTGTTATAGGTAATTCAGAGAAATATTTAACAAGCACATTCCATAAAGGTTCTTTTTTTTGTTCTTTAAAAGCAATTAGTTTGGCCTGAGTTGTTTCGCCGATTTTTCTTGCGGGTATGTTGATCATTCTACGCAGAGAAATTTCGTCACCAGAACTAATGATTTTTAAATAAGAAATCGCATCCTTAATTTCTTTCCTTTGATAAAATCTAACTCCACCAAATAAAACATAATTAATGTTTTCTTGGATGAGAGCTTTTTCTAATGGTGCAGATAAGTAGTTTGCTCTAAATATAATGGCAATATCTTTTAGTTGTACTTTTTGTTTTTTAATATCCTGAATTGTTTGAGCTATTCATCTCGCTTCCGCTTCTTCTGAGAAGGCGTGGAAGTATTCAATGATGTCTCCTCTTTCTTTTGTCGAAACAAGATCTTTCGGTTTTCTGAATTTGTTGTGTTCAATAAGTTTATTGGCCGCCTCAAGAATTTCCGGTGTGGATCTATAGTTTCTAACTAATTTAATTTCCTTAGTACCTTTAAAATCTCTTTCAAAGTTTAAAAGTAAAGATGAGTCAGCCCTTCTTCAGGAAAAGATTGTTTGATCGGGGTCACCAACAACGGTAATTTTTTGGTGGGGCGCAAGTTTACTTATTATTTCATACTGTTTTTTTGAAGTATCTTGGAATTCATCTGCAAGAACATAGTCAAATCTTTTTGCTCACTTGTCAGACGCCTCGGGAAATTTTTTGAATAGTCGATTAGTTACAAGAATGAGATCGTCAAAATCCAAAGAGTTTGTTCTCTTTGTGTCGGTTACATAGTGTTTGTATAACTTGGCAAGCGCCAATTCATCGTCATTTTTAGCTGTATCAATTAAATATTCAGGATCCTCTTCAAAAAATTTATTCTTAGAAATGTAATCTATTGCAACCTTTGGGCTTAGAGTTTTCATATTTAGACCTAATCTTCTATATTCTGGTCTAAGGATTGCGGTTTGATCAATGTTATCTAGGATGTTAAAGTTTTTCGGATAACCCAAAAGGTGGGCATCTTCCCTTAAAATACGAACACATAAAGAGTGATATGTAGAAACTTGAGATGCATTTGCGGACTTTCCAACAAGATTAATGATTCTTTCTTTCATTTCCTTTGCTGCTTTATTGGTAAAGGCAACCGCCAATATTCTGGATGGGCTGACCTTCATTTCTTTTATCAAATAAGCTACTTTTCTTGTTATTGTTCTTGTTTTACCAGAGCCAGCTCCAGCAATGATTGCCAGCGGCCCTTTGTTGTAAAGTACAGCAGCTTTTTGTTCTTCGTTTAAATCTCTTAATAATTCGCTCATGTTATTCTCCTATTCTATCCATTCAATTAATTCCTCGACAACCGGTTGAGGTTTGTATTTTATTTTTGTCTTTTTTTCCATTTTGACTTCTATAAATTTATTTGTTCAAACGGCTTGAGAATTTGACATACTGTCATTTATTCCTTCACCCTTTTTAACAATTATCGATATACCAACTACTGTTGAAACCAGAACCCCGATTGATGTTATGGTTGTGTAAAACGCAACTCTAGCCTTTTCAATTCCGCTCCCGTCGTTTATAGTATTGTTTTTTGTTCGAATAACCGCATCAATAAGTGTGTGATTTATTATCGACATCAACAGGATTATGTTTAATACATAGATAAATGAAAATGTAGTTTCTCTTAGTGCTTGTTCTTTTCACGGGGATTCTGAATAATTGATTTTAATACCAACAATTCAGAAACCAACGGTTTGCCCATTATTAAAAATTGGCAACACATAGAAATATAAGATCAACAATAAAAGTGCAGAACAACATCAAACATAAAATAACGCAGGTGTTTTAAATTCGAAGTTCCCACCCCTCCTTGCAACGCAACCAATTAGTATAAGCACTAAAACAGTACATAAAATTAGAGCGTCAATAGTTTTAGCTAAAAAACGAATTCAGAATTTTGCCCTTTTATTGATTTTAGACATTAAAGCTCCTTGTAAGCTTTAGAAGAGTTTTTGTTTTTGTACTCTCTCATGATCCCAGCTTCTTTTGTTGAAGATAAATAATATTTGTTTAAAGTGAAGAAATCGTCATTTTTAGGGAATGCCGCTAAAAATCTCTTATCAAATTTACTTTGCAGAACAGAGTTCTTCATAATTTTTATGTACGCAGGAATTAGAATTAATCCATTGAAATACCTTACATATTTAAGCTCCTGAGTAAATGGTTTATAAAAGTCAGATGAGCTTATTTGATCTCACTCTCTAGAAACTTCAAGAGGATTAAATCCCTTTGAAATGTCAAAATTTGATTTAATTGGAGAAATTGAAATTGTTGAATATGTTTTTGAGTTTGCAAAAATCTTATAAAGCAAGTCAATTGATAATCTATTATTTATTCTTTTAGAAATTGTTTTGTGTTGAACTGATTGTTTTGCAATTTCTGTTCTAAATATCTTATTAAAAATTAGTGGGTATGAGTATGCGATTACAGATTTGTTGTTTGTTATGTCAACTGGTTTTAAAAAGTTTTTTCTAAGTTTTGGTTTAAATTTTAAAGGACTAACGATATGAGGTCTGAATTCTATAATGTCTGACCCCTTGTTTTCAGCTTCTGTTGTTAATTCTGTGACAAACGATTCATCAAAACGATTTGATAAGGACTGAACAATAAGATATTCTCCTGTCGCAGAAGAAATTCCTAGGTCTATCGCATTTGCTCTCCCCGTTCTCTTTGAGTTATAAATCAGTTTGTGGTCACCCTTAAGATTTGTAATCCCTTTTTCTATCACTTCAAGAACACCTTGGTTGTTTGTGTCAACTATAAATACAATTTCATAATTCTTAGAGTCTACCTTTGCCATTCTTTCTAAATATTTTTCCAAAAATTTAACATCTTTGTAAACTGGTACTATTATTGATAATTTCATATTCACCCCTTTAATTAAATTGTATCATTTATGCATTTCTTTTTTATGTAAAAAAATGCCAAAAAGGCATTACATTTTAAGGTTTTTTGGAGTTCTCGGATATGGTATTACATCTCTAATGTTTTCAACTCCGGTTACATACATAATTAATCTAGCAAATCCTAAGCCAAATCCCGCACCTTGCATTTGTCCAAACCTTCTTAAATCTAAATATCATTTTAATCCCTCAAGATCTAGATTCATCTCTTTGATACGGGTAGTTAATTTATCCACATCAGTTTCTCTTTCTGAACCACCAACAAGCTCACCAATTCCAGGAACTAATATGTCAAAAGCACCTACAGTTTTATTATCTTCATTCATCTTCATGTAGAAAGCTTTTATTTCTTTAGGATAATCAGTTACAGCCACTGGACCTTGATAAAGTTTTTCCGCTAAGTATCTTTCGTGTTCTGTTCCTAAATCTGTTCCAAACTTGATATCCCTTTCTTCGAAAACATCACTAACTTTTTTCAGTTGTTCAATTGCTTCTGTATATGAAACAATTTGAACTCCTTTTGACAAGAAGTTTTTTAATTTATCAATTAACCCTTCTTGAACTCTCGCATCAAAGAACGCAAATTCTTCAGGGTGCTTATCCATCGTGTTCTTGATAACCGTTTTAAGCATTTCGTCTGCAATTTTTATTGCTTCATCTTTGTTTCTGTATGCCATTTCTGGTTCTAACATTCAAAATTCGGCGGCATGTTTTTGTGTGTGAGAGTTTTCAGCCCTGAAAGTCGGGGCAAATGTATATACATCCCCGTATCCGTTTGCAAATGCTTCTGCGTGTAGTTGTCCAGATACACCAAGAGAAGCATTCTTCCCAAAGAAGTTACCCTCAGGCGAATCTACTTCAAACGACTCCCCGGCACCTTCAGCATCATTTCCAGTTATAACTGGGCTAGAAACATTTAAAAACCCTTTTGAGTTAAAGAATGAGTGTAACTCAAACATTAGTGTTGATCTAACCCTAAAAACGGCTCTAAGAAGGTTTGTTCTGTGTCTAAGGTGAGGCATTTCTCTTAACACTTCCATCGACATACCTTGTTTTTGCAAAGGGAAGTCTTCATCAGAGTTTTTGAACTCAATCTTGTTAGAAATCATTTCAAGCGGTTGTTTCCCTTGAGGTGTTAGAGTTATCTTACCTTCAACAACAATCGCTGAACCATTTCTTATTTCATCCGCCTTTTCAGCTTGTTCACCCTTCAAAACAACTTGAATATTGTGAAATGAAGATCCATCATTAATTGTAATGAATCTTATTTTATTGTTTCCTCTATTTGAAAGAACTCATCCTTTCACGGTTGTTTCACATTCTTGCACTTCTTTAAATATTGTTTTAATTTTTTTCATCTCTTCTCCTAAAAACTTCTGTGAGGCAATATTAATTGCGTCACTTTTTCATCTTCCATCGACTTCACAATGAATGGTTGTCCTTCACCAACGAACATCACTTTTATTTTACCCGCAAACTTATTTATTGCATCTTTTAAAAATTGAGCATTAAAAGGTATTGCAAAGTCTTCTCCATCTGCCGAGAAATTAGAAGTCTTTGAAATTGATGAACCCATTTCTTTTCTTCTTGACTCAATAACAATTTCGTTTCCGTCAAGTGATAGTCTAATTATTTTCTTTTCACTATCAGAAACAACTATTGCTTTTTCAATAACATCTGTTAATTCCTTAACATCAATTTCAATAACATGTTTGAATTGTGTTGGTATCAATTTTTCAACTTCTGGGTATACGCCATCAATTAACTTTGAATAAATAGTTGTGTCACCAATTTTTGTCACAACCTTACTGCTATCAACCTTAAGTGAAATTTCACCATCTTTACCATTTGGTAGAAACTCCTTAATATTTTTCGGAAGTAGTGTTATATTAAATTCTGTATTTGAATTTGTTTCAATTTTTTCTTGCGCTAATCTAAATGAATTTGTTGCAGTAACAGTTAAAACACCTTCTGAACCCTTAAGATTAACACCGTTAAGAATTAATCTACGATCATTTTCTGCAGCAGCAAAAGAAACATTTTTAATCGCCTTCCTCAAAATGGCTGAATCGATAGAAACTTCTTTTCCGATAACATCAAAATTAATCACTGGATAATCACTTGCATTTAAAAGGTTGATGTCTGTTGTTAAATTATCTGATTTTATCTCCACTTTTTCATCTGATGCATTTATCTCTATTTGATTTCCGTGTTTAGATAAGACTTCCTTGAATAGTTTTCCGGGTATTAGAACTTCTCCAGGTGTTTCAACTCTTATATCGTTATCGACAATAACTTCTTCTTTGATAGAAAGATTTCCATCAGAAGCTATCATTGTTATTACACTTCCATTAGCTTTTACCAATACACCATACAGTGACGGTAGAGCAGTAGCTGAAGGTATTACTTTTACTACATTTTCTAAGTGTTTTTTGAATTTGTTTTTATTTATTATTAGTTTCATATTTTCCTTTGAGATTATAGTTTGTTTATGTTTATTATTATAAGGGCTGTTGGTTTTGTTGAAAACCTAAATACCCCTTTATTTAAAGCCTTTTAAGTGTTGATAACTATGTTACTGCTTTAATTTTTGTTTCTATACGATTTGCAGCAATCTTAACCATTTGATTGATACTCATCTTTTGATCAATATTCTTAATTGCTGAAATTACTGTCGAGTGATCTCTTCCACCAAACAACTTACCAATTTCTTTGTAAGGTAATGAAAGAATTTTTCTCACAAGTCACATCGACATGTGTCTTGCCATCATGATATTAGCTTTTCTTGATTTACTTAAAATATCATTTTTCTTAATTCCGTAGTAATTTGCCACTGTATTTATAATTCTTGCAGGTGTAAGTTCCGCAGGGTCAATTGTTAATTCCCTAAATATATTTTGAATTACAGTGTATGTATATTTTACATTTTGTTCATCACCATCTCCGAGATAGTATTTTACCCTCTTTATAGCACCTTCAATCGCCCTAATTGACGATGAATTGTTTCTTGCGATGAATTTAATTGCCTCATCTTCTCACTTGCTTGGCGACAATCTTGCACCCTCAAGTTTGAATTTAATAATTTTCATTAAATCATCCAGTGAAGGTTTGTCGATGCCGGTAGTTAAACCAGATGAGAACCTAGTTATAAATCTTGCTTCAAATCCAGAAAGTTCATTGGGGTGCTTGTCGGCGGTAATAATGATTTGTTTTTCGTTGATGATAAATTCATTGAGTATTTGGAATAAAACTTTTAATGTCACATCCCTATCGCCTAAGTTTTGAATATCATCAAACAACAACACATCATAATCGTTTAACTCCGAAATGTAATTGCTTATTGCATCTCCACCTTGTTTTGAGAAGTTATAAACATTTTTTGTGAATTTGTTTGGTTCGATATATCTTACATTTACACCATTTTCTTTCAAGACGTTACCCGCAGCGTGAAGAAGGTGTGTTTTGCCAAATCCTGATTCAGATGTAATAAATATTGGTGAAAAAATACCAGGTTCTTTTATAGCTCTTTTAACCATTTGAATAGGTTCCTTATTGAAATTTCCTTCAACATAGTTATCAAATGTATATTTTTTTGATATTCCTACAGATAAACCTTTTTTTGAACGATCATTTTGCACGACATGATTGCCCTTAACCACAACTCTAGGCACAAACTCTTTTCCAAGTATATTTCTAATTCCGTCTTTGATGTATTGTAAGTAACTTTCCTTGATTATTTCTACAGAAGAAGGGGAAGCTACCGATATTAAGACCTCATTGTCTGAAATATCGAATATTTCCATACCCCTTATAAATGAGTTTAAGACCATTTCATCAGTTATTACTTGTTCAAGATAATCAATCAATAGTGCGGTGTTTGTTTTGTTGTTTATTTCGTTAATCTTATTGATATCTCTCATAGAGATATTATATTCCTGTATGTTGAAACATAAGTAAAAAACTACATTTTTTTTATTATGACAAAGTGTTATCAACATATTTTAATCAATGTTTATGGTATTCATAGGGGTTTTCCACATTTTTATAGGTATGTGGGAAACCAACTTGTTAATCTTTAAAATGTTATACTTTTTATGCATATTTATTTATAAGTAATTAAAAGGAGAAAAATGAAAAGAACATATCAACCAAATAAAAGAAAACATGCTAAAACACACGGATTTATGGCAAGAATGTCAACTCCAGGTGGAAGAAATGTTATTAAAGCTAGAAGAGCTAAAGGAAGAAAAAGACTTACTGTATCAGACAAGTAAGATAACTTTTTATGCTGAAACAAAATGTTATTAGAAAGAATTATGAATTCCAAGAAATCATTGATTCTAAGAAACAAATAGTTTCACAATCGTTAATTTTCTATTTTAGAAAAAATAATGATCATTTGAGGGTGGGAATATCTGTATCAAAGAAATTCCTTAACGCCGTTCAAAGAAACAGACAAAAAAGACAAGTTAGAGCAATACTTGACGAGTTAAATCGTTATGAAAGTAAATATGACATTGTTATTATTTTGAGAAAGTCATTTCTAACTATGACATATCAGAACAAGTTAAAGCAGCTTGACAAAATGCTTAGAAAGTTGGAGGAAAATGCCAAATAATCAATACGAATGATTTAAAGGCCCTCAGGCGCAAGGGAAGGGAAGTAATTGAAAGGGTAATTTAAAGACCACTTGAAAATTCACAAGAATCTTTTTATTCTTTTCACTATTTTTCTTCTCAATGTGAGGGTGTGTTCAAACATTCACAAACAAAACAGATACCAAAATAGGTAAGGGTGTTGAGATTTCTTCAAGTAGAGACACTGTATCTCCACAAATAACAGAGATTAATGTAACTACAAAAATTGCTAAAAATGGCACACAAGTTGACCCTGCAAAATCCATTTATACATTTAAAGCAGATCAATATAACAAAGTGCTATACAATGAAGACAATGCCACATTTGATAAAATGAGAGAATCATATAATCAAAAATTTGGTCGTACATTCTACCTAGATGAAGCCATCAAAGGTGGAAACAGTGTTGTAAGACTTACTAACAATGATTCAAAATCAACATTAAATGGAAAATACCTTACTGGCCCTTCAGACAAGGCTGGAGAAGACTTACCTCTTGTAGCAACAACAATTTTTGATGAATTAAAAGGGAAGCCAATTGATGAAAAGTATATTGATGACTATGCAAAAAACTTTTTGACAAACTTAAAATATACATCATACAAACTTGAGGGCGACACAAAACTAACAATAACAACTCAAACTGCAAATCTTTTTAATAACTTGAAAATTGAAAAATGAAACCAAGTTTATAACCTAAACATCTTGGCAAACATTTTGAAAGATTACGAAAGCGTAATGGGACAAAAATTTGAAAACACAATACCCGCTTCAGGTGTTATCACCGATAAAGATAAAATCTTAGAAAAGGTTATTGAATTGCAAAACATTCAAATGTTAGAACAATCACTAATAGCACTTGCTTTTAAACCCGCTGATGGGGTAGAAAAAATAGAGTGAAATTGAACTCCTGCAGATTTTGAGAAAAAAATAATTCTTGCTGAATCTGGTTATGTATTCAATACATCTCAAAACTATAAACCAATAGCAACTTGAGGTCAAGCTTGAGAAATGGGTAGAGGTTCAGGTCCATTCTATGGAATCTTCGTTTACCCAATCGCATGAGTAACAGATAAAATTACAAATGCATTCCCAATCATGCAAGGTTGAGAATCATTCTTATCTATCGTGTTCGTTGTTGTTATTATCTCAATGATCACATTCTCACTATCATTCAAAGGAACATTGCAACAACAAAGAATGACGGAGCTTAACTCTAAAAAAGCTATTATTGAAGCCAAATATGAAGGTTACAAAGGTAACAAACAAATGGAGAACAGAAAACGTCAAGAGGTTTCTGAACTCTACAAAAAAGAAGGAATTAATCCTTTAAGTTCTCTTGGAACAATATTCATTACCATGCCGTTCTTCCTAGCTATGTGACGTACCATTGGTACTAACCAACACATTAAAGCAACGGTATGACTTGGAATTAACTTTGCGGAAACATCATGAAGACAATTGTTTGCCGGACATGCAGTTTACTTGCCATTACTTGTAATAGCGGGTGGAACCAACATTCTTTCGCAACTATATCCAAGGTGATTAACGAAACGAAGAGACAAGAACAGAATTAATGTTCATCAAAA
>JBCJKE010160919.1:133-10478 GCA_039654525.1 Melibe bucephala
TGTTTTAGCCTTATCATCCATATCCTTTTTTCCTGTTTTAGCCTTATCATCCATATCCTTTTTTCCTGTTTTAGCCTTATCATCCATATCCTTTTTTCCTGTTTTAGCCTCATCATCCATATCCTTTTTCCTGTTTTAGCCTCATCATCCATATCCTTTTTCCTGTTTTAGCCTCATCATCCATATCCTTTTTTCCTGTTTTAGCCTTATCATCTATATCCTTTTTTCCTGTTTTAGCCTTATCATCCATATCCTTTTTTCCTGTTTTAGCCTCATCCATATACTCATTTCACGTTTTCTCTTACTCTCATCATTCAAGTCCACATTTCCTGATTCCTTATTGTCTTTTCCCTCATTGATGAAGTTTTTGCTGGTATTCTTTTTGTTTCAGCTTCGTATTTTATGACCTACCACAGCATTCTCAAGACATCAGAAGATTACATCAATGCCCTTAAAGAGGCGCGAGAGATTGCAGACAACATTACCAAAACCCTTGGTGGGGATGTCAAAGGTCGAAATCACACTGTATTTCCTTACAGGTAGGGCTGACTCTCAAGTCAATATCTGAGTGGCTGTTTTAGAATGAGAATTTAAAGGTGTTGAATAATTTTATGTTTACTGCACAAACTTTATTTCCTCTTCTATTACATTATTATCTTTGTTGCATGGCTATGACATTTAACTTTTTTTTTGTGTGCTCAGAGGCACTTTATGCTGTTTACATAGTAAAGCAGTAATAAAAGAGTAATAGTAATATAGACAAAATAAAATCTTTACATACATTTTAGACCTAGACCAACAAATGCAAAAAGTGAGGATTTGAGAACTTGGAATTCAAATCAGTTGGATTGCATTTTACTTTTTCTTTTTTTTTTTTAATTTACTTCTAATAATAAAGTCATACTGATTTCTTAAACATCTTGGAAAGCTCAGCACTGTATCGTGAGTTTTAATTTTTAATTTTTGCTTTTTCTTGCCAGTGTCTTCTATGTCTTCTATGAGCAATATTTGACCATAGTCAGTGATTCGGTCCTGAACATTGGTGTGTGCATGATAGCCATTTTTGTAATCACCTTCGTTCTCCTGGGCTTTGACCTTTACTCGGCCGTCATGGTGGTGGTGACCATCATCATGATTGTAGTGGACATGATGGGCATGATGTACCTGTGGGATATTGATCTCAACGCTCTCAGTCTGGTCAACCTCATTATGGTGAGAAACTGGAGTGGTTTCATGTTCATTGTCATTATCATCATCATCATCACCAAGTCATCACCACCATCATCATCACCAGCATTACCACCACCACCACCATCATCAACATCATATCTTTGCTATTATTGTCATTATCTTTTGTTCTTATTTTGTTAAAAGAAAATTTATTTTTAAACTTTGAATATTGGTTGTTGTTTTTTATAGGAAGGAAAAAGGTTACTTCAGTGCCTCATAATGAGAAGCAATCTGTGTAAAAATTCACTCAAGCAGTATACATTAAGTACAGTGACCATTCCTATTTTGCAGTCAATTGGTATATCTGTGGAGTTCACAGCCCATATAGTGCGTGCCTTTGCCATCAGTATACAACCGACTAGAAAGGAGAGGGCGAGAGAGGCTTTGGTCCTCATGGGCAGTTCGGTAAGTCGAAGGAAGTGACTGTTTACTATGACTTTCATGTATCTTATGGATGATCCGTTTTGTCTCTAAACTATGCCACCATTCATTTTCATAGACGTTTCTTTGAAGGGCTGTACAGTATAATTTTACATTCCGTATTTGTTTCCTCGTTTGGACCACTTGGACATAGATCTCACCAGAGGCAGAATGCTGTGGTCACTTCAATGCACTCAATATCACTCAGTTTGACTAACTTTAAGGGAGGAAGAAATATTTTCTTTTTCTTTTCTTTTTTCCATTTTTCAAAGAGAACAAAACAAGACTGCACTTGTAACTACCACTGCTATCACTTACACTACCACCACTACCACTTCTTAACTAAATATTGATTATGCATATGCCTCTATGGGTTATTGTTACAGTAATGCAATGCCCTGAAAATATAATTTTCCTGTATCTACCACCTACAAAAGAGAATTTTTTTGTTAACTGCAATGCTCTAACATCTCTAGCTATTTTACTATCTGGCTCAACAACAAAAAGTTAAAAATTCAGTGTTCAGTGTTTCAATCAATGAGGTATCAGTCAGTCAGTCAGTTAATCAATCTGTCTACCAATCCACCTATCAATCAATCAATTAATTAATCAATGAGTAAATTAATCAACCAATCAACCAACCAACCAACCAACCAATGCATTGCTCGTCTGCAGGTCCTGAGTGGTATCACCTTGACCAAACTGGGTGGCATCATCGTCCTGGCCTTCGCCAAGTCCCAGCTGTTCCAGGTCTTCTACTTCCGCATGTACATGGGCATGGTCGTTTTCGGTGCTTCCCATGGCCTCATCTTTTTGCCCATCCTGCTCTCCTATTGTGGTAAGTTGCATTATGTAGCATTATGTCTCCATCACTGGCTTGTCAGCCCTAGGTTTGAAGAGTCTCATCGCTCTGACCAGAATATCTCATCTCTTTTCAAATTGCTGGTGTCATTATCTGGCATTTGCCATCTTGCACTGTAGATTTCACGACTGTATAACTTATATGTTGTATCGTATGATCAGTGAAGGATGCCAGTATTCTTTTTTCAAGACGGAACTGTTATACTTTGAGATAAAACCTTTTTTCCCGTTGAAAAACAGAGAGTGCCATGAACACTGGGGGGAAAAAAAAAGAGGAGGATAGTAATGAGTGACTAGAGTTTGTGTTTCTTTGCATTATCCAAATGTTATGTTATCAAAGGGCACTTTAAAAAATCAATTTAAGGTGACATTAAATCATCAGGAGTGGTATTCAAGTCTGAAAAAAATTGTTAAGCAAACAGCATGGAAGGAGATGAAGCAAAACTATAAGAAAAATAACAAAATATTAAAGAATCAAATAATGAGTTAGGCACAGATTTTTTGTACCTTTTCACAAGGCAGTATCAGATTACTGTATTATTATTATTCAGTTCTCCAGGCTAAGAAGCATTAAATGGGTGTTGATGTTTTTTTTTCTATTCTTCAGTGTTTTGGTTTTACTTTGTAATATTTTTATCCCTAGGATTTTGATTTAATAACCCTCTTTCCATTCCCCATACTGTATACCTTAGGTGTTGTAATTGTTGATATGCTCTACACAAAATTTAATAAAATGGGAGACAGTTATTTTTTTTAATATCCCATGTGTCTCAAATAAAAGGAATTTTTTATTTTCCATTTAATTCTACCCAGGTCCCCCCATCAACAAAGCCAAATACTTCAAATTTAAAAGTCAGGAGATGAACGTCCGTGATCCTCAATCATCAAATGGCCACATAAATCAAGGCTATGACAGCCCACCATCCTACAACACTCTAGGGGAGACTGACTATGCAACAAGCAACAGAACAAAGTCATAGTATCTTCTTTGCCCTTTGAGAATTCTCAGGGTAGGGAGGGAAGGGGTAGAGGGTGTTACACATGACATAATTATTCTCACAGATCCTCCCAACTATTGTTAACAGCATCATGAGGCAAGTGCTTTTCTTTTCTTTTCTTTTCTTTTTTTTATTTTTTATTTAAAGTAGCATTAGCATTTAGTGTGTTTTGATGGAACAGCATGCAGTTTGTGAAAAATCAGAATGGATAGAATGTTAATAAGAACTTTTTTGTCCTTAGCAGATACCAGCTATCAGCCAAACATGAGCTGTAACTCTCCATGCTCAGCATAAAATTTTCATCAAATTACAAAAGTTTTGTTGAAATTACGAGTGGTAAGTGGACATATTAGACTAGTTATTAGGCAACATGCCCCATCATGAACCTTGTTGATTTGTGTTGTTGGAAAGAATCATGCTTATGATACATGCTTATGATACACATGTTGAATGACCCTCAGTATAGTGAAAATCAGAAGCAGAATTTGAAAATAAGACGATGGAGGAAGACAAAAGAAAACAAAATTGTACAAAATTAAGGAAAGCTTTGAGAAACACATTGGTAGCTTGGGACTAAAATTGACTATTATTTGTGTTTACTTTTGATTTTTTTTAAACTTATCTATTGAGTAAGTTAATATAGTTTTGGTGGTCAGGAAGACAAAAACTTGTGAATACAGGAAAGGGAATTACAAAATAAGATATTTTTTATAAACAGATAAAGGCACTCTTATGATCCTCTGGATGATGATTGGCTGGATGTGAGCATTTTCCATTGTAGATATTTGTGACTTCAATTTACATGTTTCAATTTATTTATTTATATAATTAATGCTTATGGTAGTATATTGTGCCTTTTGTATGCTGCAATGGCTGAAGTATTTGAGCTTGTGTCCAAAAAGTTGAAGTGCTTCAATGGTTACCCTGGCTTCACACTGTTCGCACACAGAAGCTTAAAAAAATGGCTATTAACCTGATGAAAATTGAGTTATATATATCTTTTATAAAGTTTGAATTTTATGAATGGTGTAATTTATGGCTTTCGTTGCATAATATAAGCCATGAAAAAAGCCCTGTTACACAGATAATGGCTAGCAAGTCAGAACCTTCTTGGTCCAGATTAGCTGTGCATATTGCTGCCTGTTGGTGTAAAACAAATCCCGTGTCCGTATTTGAAAACTAAAGTATTATTCAGTATGACATGCAGTTTCTGGTGTCATAATGGTTATCTTTTTTGCATTTAACAAAATGATGTGGAAATTTGACAAAAAGAAAGAAAAAATCATCATAATGATATCATATGTGAAAAAACTTCCCAATCCCTCCATCTGCTGTTTTCATTGACATATTTCATTGAACCAGAAAATCGCACAATAAAATGTCACTTATTTGTTATATTTTGATAACTATGTAGTTGGTCATTGAATGGAATGCTCGTTTTTTAACAAATGAGAAAGACTTTAACATTTATCTCATGTGTTCATTTATTGAACATATTCATCGTTACTATTAGATATAAGACTTACAGATTTGATTTAAGGTGGAACCAAGTGGATATGTGTATTAAAATGCTGTTTTGTGAAGATTTATCTAAGTCAAAAATATGTCTCTCTGTTGTACAAGAATAATATAACAGTTCAGATATATAGATAATTTAATTTTTACATTTTGAAGAGTTTCCTTTTCGACTTGATAGTTTTTGAGATTGATCATATATCATCTGAAGTCAAAACATATAACAATTTATTAGAGCATAACTTATGCAGTAATTTGTATGCATGCATAGTTTTTTCCAGATAAATTTTAATAGCTTATTCCATGAACGCAAATGATCTGAAAGGGCATATCAATTGATGTAGTAAATGGAACAAAACAGTGTGTAAGTGTTAGTTTTGTTTTGTTTTTTTTTGTTTTTGTTTGATTTGTTTTGTTGTTGTTGATTTGTTTTGTGACAACCGCAGATCTGTAAGCGTATATTGTCTAACACTTATGATTACTAGGGCTAGTTTCCCTTTCAGATTTATGGCTTATGTTAACTAAAGACTAAATTGGTATTTTCTTTGTTTAGTTGGTTTACACATTCCATTAAATTGTTAATAGCTCCATCTTTAGCAGTCTTCACCACATCTGCTTGCTTTTTTAAACACACATCCACAAACATACACATACGCACACAAAGCATTAGAAATGCATGCATGTTATCACTGGTCGGGCTCCATTCTAATTCTAGGACAGGTTTAAGCAATATTTCATTTCACATCATAATACTGGTTTGGAAGAAGAGTCAAGAATGATTGTATGATCCGCCTAGAATTTAACTAAGCTATGAATCTTCAGTGTTGTATTGAGTTGGCTCAAGAACTGTCTTCCTGGGTTGTTTCCAACATAAGGCACCCGAAGCGGTGGTTAGCTTCAGCGGTGAACGGTGTTGATTTGACATGTCTATGGCTTCTTGACAGCCATCATAGGCTTGCTCATGATAGCTCTCCACGTAGTTTTTACTTTCGAGTTTATTTAGTTAAACCCATTTACATTGTCTGTCCATTTCATCAGTTTTCATTTGTATATATGATTGGTCTCTAAGAATTTACTTTATGTGATTTCAATGATTGATTTAAAAATGAAACAAACAAAAAAAGAAAAAAAAAAAACTAACAGATCTACATACAGAGTGATGGGAAAAAAGTTTGTGACAAACAGAATTTTAAAAATTTGAGTAGATTTATACTTAACATGTAGCCAAAGACGTTAAACTAGGACTTCTAGACCGCGCACTGTATAGATGTACAGGTGGTGGGATGGGAATGTTCGTTTTTTGTTTTGTTTGGTTTTCGGTTTTTTAACATCTTGAAGAAAGAGGTATGTGGTGTGAAGCAGACAATGGAAGTCCAAAACATTGTTACGACACTACATTCTTGTAATGACAAATAGAAAAATGAAAGTTAAAACTGACCCCAATTCTTTATTGTTGTTAGCCATTTTAACTCTTTGTAAGGTCCTAGGTCAGAACCAAAGGTTGAAATGATTTTCTTATGCACAATTGTTTGATTGGTGATTCAAAGGGACTTTTCACACACACACACACACATGTATACACTTAATTAACAAAAATATTTTTGTTTTTTTTATTTGTTTCTGATGATGACTTTTTTCTGTGTGTGTGTGTGTGTGTGTTTGCTTATGTCATTTTAATTAAGTATCAATCGATTTTTGTCATAAATGTATGCCATTGTACACATTTTATCGAGTAGATGAGAAAGAGTGACAACTAAAGAGTAGGATTATATCCAATATAAAGGCAAAGGCCTCTGTGCATGTTGTGTCGATAGACACAGTGCAATGTATTGTTACATATTCTACATTGACACATTTTCTATTGTCATTGTTGAAGAACAAAACCAAACAAAAAACAAACAAAAAACAAACAAAGAAAACCCTCCCTCAAAGAAAGATATACTTGACTCTTGCAGAAATGTATAAATAGCCTGTATTAGTATTATATAAATTGAGGTCAAAATGGAAGGGGATATTGAAAAGATAATTAAATGGTAAAGATAAAGCCAGTAAGGCATAAATTGAGATAAATGTAAGTATATGTAATTATGTAATATAGGGTCTATTATAGAGGCTTCTCCTGTACCAGGCATTTGAACAAAATTTTTGTTAAAAAAAGACCAAAACAAACTCCAATAAAACTGAAACACTGACTACCCTCAGCTTCTCTGAGCTGGCTGTCTACTTGCCTGCCCATTGCCTATACTCAGTGCTGTCAGTAGCATCAACCAGAGAATGTACAGTTATGATTCTGGGAAACAAAACATCAAAATAAAATTTCCTTTGCTTGGGTTATTACTTTTTGCAGAAGCCATTTGTGTTTCCAAATAGAGCTGTGAAATTATTGAGTGTAGTGTAAGACTTACGGTGGTTTTCGTTGGTGCTGATTTATGAACTTTTCCATCATCTAATTTCTGTGATCTGATTGCTCTCTCTTTAAGGACTTTTTTCTACCATTCTGTTCTTTCCAGACATGCAATAGCTGCCAATGCAATGAACAGCTCACCTTTCCATTCCTTGACACAAAATATAATACAAATGATCATGGATAGATACTTTTATCTTCATAACCCAATAAACTAACCTTAATCAGGCCATATATTTATTGAATTTATTGTCAGTTTTCTGACGTAGAAGTGCATCTACTAGCATTCAACCTTTGAGATACATGTTTCACCTTTGATCAACTATATTGGTGAAAAGCAGCTGTCTTCAAATCTTCAAAATTATGTCATCTTACATACAATGAAGAGGGCTGAGGCTACTGAGTTTGAGGAAACATAAGTAAGATCATCTTCAAAGGCAATGAACACACACAAAAACCAAACAAACAAACAAACAAAAAGGAAGGGGGAAAAGCAACCCAAAGCAACAACAAAAAATAGTAAGCCCCCCCCCCCCCTACCAAAATACATAAAAACTGAAGAAATAATTCAACAAAGGGCTAAGAGATTTTAAGTGTGAGTCATGTGTGCTGATCAGTTAATGCTTTGTTGTTTATTGTTGGCACACAGAGAAGAGAGCTAATAAAATTTATGTCGTGGTTGTGCATTGATTGAAATGAGGCAAAAATAGGTTGATTTAACTTGAGGAATCACACCTAATTTTTTGAAGAAGTGAAAGTAATGAAAGCAAGTCTTTCTTTGGCATCTTTAGCAAAGTAACAATGGTTTGCATCAGTGGAAACACATTTGCATAGACAATAATCAATTGTCACATTTATAAATAGCCACATATCTTTATCTTGCCCTTTTATGCTGTTCTCTCAGCAACTTTTCGTTTACATGTTTATGCGATGTGCTTACATCTACTATCATGGATATTTTTCAGATTATTTTGAGACGCATATTTACATTTTATATATGTTCATAAAGCAACATGTTTTAAACAGAATTGACCATAGAGTCAATTTTGTTTCATTTTTATAAGTCAGCAGACTTTTCATTGATTTGTAAATGTACATTTTGAGAAACATTTAATACATACATAAATTGATTGATATTGTACATATACAAATATGTTAAGGTTATGGATTCTTTTTGCGCATGTGGCTTTGTTGCATTTCTCAAATTCTATGAATCGCTCCCAACTCTTAATAGTAATAGTAGTCTTAGACTAATTATAGTCATGAGAATTGTTAAATTGGAGTTGTTTTCTCCAATTTACAGATATCATGTCAATCATGTTATTTTACTCTGCTTTTTTTTTTTTTTCTTTTCTTTTTTCGTTGCTTTTGACTACACCAGAAAGACGGTGATTTATTCCTCATGTTGATCTTTCTTTCCCTCTCCCCCTCTCCTATTTTTTTTTTTTAAAGATCTACTCATATTTATTACTCCATTTTATGTGCGGCGTATTCTTTCCTTTCAGAAAAAGAAAAATCCGCTGATTTTTCAAACAAACCATGATATTATTTTTTTTTTTTAATTTAATGAATAAAGAAATAAAATTGTTCTGCTAATATTCAACATCTTCCTATTCATTGATCTTTGTAACATAATATATGTGTTGCCAGCTCTTTTACTTAAGTTACTGGGTTTGTTTGTTGTTTTTTTGTGTTTTTTTTTAAGACCATCGATTTTACTTTATTTACCCTTTCGGTGCACTTTGAGATGCTTGAAACGATCACTAGTAAGTACGCATAAGATAAATGATTCATTTATTGATTGAAATCTTGCATACATGAAAGATACAGAACAAATGCACATATATACACACACACACACACACACACACATATATATATATACACACACACACACACACATATATATATATATATATATATATATATATATATATAGATATGTATATATATATAACACTCCCACACAAATTCCTCATGCACTTTACAGTTGTAAAAATAATATGACACTGACACTTAAAAATAACATTCATCAGCATGCATAGATCTATGCAATGTAGTGTTTGTGAGTGCAAATTGTTCTAATCCTGTTCAAATTAAAGATCCCTTAAGTAAAAGGAACCCAACAAGTCATGAAAACGAAAAAGCTCAGAAGTTAGAAACGTTTGTAGTTCTTTAAAGCTAACTCTTCCATGTAAATGGCATTTGACACCATAAACAGACATGGAATCCTTACTATTACTATTGTCGAAAGTATGGAGACGAGCAAAGAATTATGCATTTCTTGTTGAGCAATCGACAAGAGAGTAAAATCGACGGGACATGGGTAACAACAAAGCTGATCCTAATCCTAAGCAATGACTTGACACCCCACAAGGAGGCAGTCCCAGCCCGGTATTAGTCACCATCTCGAACAGGGCTGGCCTTAAAGTGGACATCCGAAGCGTCTCAAATTCAAATTACATAAAAATAATGTAACACTAAGACGGTGTCGACTTTGTCGGACTTGACAATGAATGCCAACGTTGAAACACAAGTAGTAGACAATGAATGCCAACGTTGAAACACAAGTAGTAGACAATGAATGCCAACGTTGACACACAAGTAGTAGGCAATGAATGCCAACGTTGAAACACAAGTAGTTGACAATGAATGCCAACGTTGAAACACAAGTAGTAGACAATGAATGCCAACGTTCAAACACAAGTAGTTGACAATGAATGCCAACGTTGAAACACAAGTAGTAGACAATGAATGCCAACGTTGACACACAAGTAGTAGACAATGAATGCCAACGTTGACACACAAGTAGTAGACAATGAATGCCAACGTTGAAACACAAGTAGTAGACAATGAATGCCAACGTTGAAACACAAGTAGTAGACAATGAATGCCAACGTTGACACACAAGTAGTAG
>JBCJKE010161030.1:0-10477 GCA_039654525.1 Melibe bucephala
ATATATGTGTGTGTGTGTATTTGTGTATGTGTTTGTATGTGTGTGAATTGATCAATACAATACTTTTTCAACCAATAATTTATATTTTAAAAATAAATCAAGATAACTTTATCAACATAAAGCTTGTTTTTTCAATCTAAAAGGTAGTGATTACTTAGATAGGATCTCAGAGTCTTTAAGATATGGACATGAATTAATTCAATTACTGTTAGAAATTGAGGCAAAGCATGAGATTGAAGTAAGCAGTTTCCTTTTGATATTACAAAGTTTAAAATAATTTCTTTTATGTAAATTCAGGACCAACTTGCACCGATGCGTGCAAAACAAACCCATGTGTCTGTGGTGACAAGTGTGAATGTGATGGCAGTTGCCCATGCAGCTCATGCAGACGTACAGGTATTTTATCAATGTAATACTTAATAAAAAATATAAAAATTATATATGTACTTATCAACATAACACACATGCAAAACATACCTTTTCAACCATAACTATAATAATCACATGGATAAGGCCTCAAAGAGCCCTTATATTCCGCGATAAAATTGAATTTATTCAGATTTTAATGTTTAGTATTAGTCTGGTGTCTTCAAAATAGCTGACTAGCAAAGTTTAACTGTGTATTTTTGTCAGTGAGCTGAAAGGTGACTCTATTTTTTACTTTCATGCTGATATTTATAATTAACGTTTCTGATTTATTTTTTTGTATATGTATTTTTCTGTATTAGTTTAATGTTAGTTTATCCAAATGAATATGTCAGAGAAATATAAATTCAGGTAATTATTCATGATTGAAGTTTTAGCATCGGATTCCCTGTGACTTTTTCAAATTGAACTCTGTGAGATTGATACCCCTTTAGAAATTGGGACTGTGGGTGTGATTCATGTATATAAGTTCCTTTTGATATAAATAAATCATTTTTATTACAATTGCAATTTCAGGACCAACTTGCACCGATGCCTGCAAAACAAACCCATGTGCCTGTGGTGACAAGTGTGCATGTGATGGCAGTTGCCCATGCAGCTCATGCAGACGTACAGGTATTTTTATCAATGGAATACTTTATCAACATAAAACTCTACCAACATAATCCTTTATGGACATAATACTTTATCTATATAATACTGTATCAACGCAATATTTTATGAACATAATACCATAAGAACATAATGCATTTGAAACACAAGACTATCAAGATAATATTTTTCCAACCTAAAATATAATGGTTACTTGGTTAGGATCAGATAGTCTTTTATTGTTGTGATAAAATTTAATATTTTTTATTAAATTTAGCTCTTACTGTGTGACTGATGCAAACAACTTCCTTTTAATGTTATCATTTATTTTATTTTTATTACAAATATAGGACCAACTTGCACCAATGCCTGCAAAATAAACCCATGTGCTTGTGGTGACAATTGTGCATGTGATGGCAGTTGCCCATGTGGCTCATGCAGACGGACAGGTATTTATTTAGGATAATATTTCATCAACATAAAACTTTAGCAATATAATCCTTTATTACATAACATTTTATAAACCCTAAGATTGTATCAATGTTTACTTTGTTAACAGAATACTTTATTGACATAATCTGTATAATTTTTTTTATTATATCAACATAATTCTGCATTGACAAAATAGTTTTTAAGCGTAATGTTTTGGCAATATAATCATTTTACCACCTACAATATAGTGGTTACTTGACCCAAAAGGATTTTATTTTTTAGGGATGAAATTTACTAATTTCAATTAAATTTAGGACTTACAGTCTGAATTAATCAAACAAAATCCCTTTAACATTATCAATTTTATTTTTGTTACAAATGTAGGACCAACTTGCACCGATGCCTGCAAAACAAACCCATGTGCTTGTGGTGACAAGTGTGCATGTGATGGCAGTTGCCCATGCAGCTCATGCAGACGTACAGGTATTTTATCAACATACTTCTTTATCGACACATCACATGTACTTTATCAACACGATATTTTACCAATTTAATTCTTGAACAACACAATACTTTATCAATACATTACTTATTACTTATGAAAAATACTTTATCAACTTAATTCTTCATCACCTTAATAATTTATATTAACTTAACCTTGTATCATCACAATAATATATCTACAAAATTATATATCAATCTAATGCATTATGAATACAATACTTTACCAGTTAACAACATAATTTTTTATCGATATAAATCTTTACTGTATGAAGTTTTACTTCTAAAAATGCATTATAGAAACAATACTATATAAACATAGACTAATACTTTATAGACATTGTACATTTTCAACATAAAACTTTTTGTCCTATAATATAGTAATTACTTGGATAGGATATGAATGTTTTTAAAATATGAAACTGAATTAATTAAATAATTGTAAGAATTTAGGACTAATCATGAGGCTGATGGAAGCAAATTTCTTTTGATTCATACATTATTAATTCATTTTTTTAATCAAATTCAGGACCAACTTGCACCAATGCCTGTAAAACAAACCCATGTGCTTGTGGTGACAAGTGTGCATGTGATGGCAGTTGCCCATGTGGCTCATGCAGACGTACAGGTATTTTATCAACATGATATTTTATCAACATATTTCTTTATGAATATAATACTTTACCAACATAAAACTGTATCAACTTTTATTTTCATAATAAATTACTTCATCATAATGTTTGTATCAACATAATGATTTATCAAGGTAATTTTTTCATGAACATAATAAATTTTAAGCATAATACATATTTAATGTAATACTTCCTTAGCCTAAAATATTGTGATAATTTGGAATGGATCTAAAAGTGTAAAATTTTGTTAGGGATGAAATTGAATAATTTTAATTAAATTTAGGACTTACAATCTGACTGCTGCAAACAGCACTCTTTTAATATGATAAAATCTGTTATTTTTATTACAAATAAAGGACCAACTTGCACTGATGCCTGCAAAACAAACCCATGTGCTTGTGGTGACAAGTGTGCATGTGATGGCAGTTGCCCATGCAGCTCATGCAGACGTACAGGTATTTTATTAAAATTTTTGTTTTATCAACATAATAATATTTCATCATAATTCTCTATCAACACAATACTATTTCACCATAGTTCTTTACCAACGTAACACCATATCACCATAACATATTACTTCATCGACATGTTTATTTTCAACATAGCACTATATAACCATAATACCTTGTTAAATTTATACTTTTTCAACATAATACTATATCACCAAAAAAATATATCAATATAATTCATTTTCTACCAAATACTACATCACTATATATAACATTTTATCGACATATAATTCTATTGATAAAATACTTTATCAATTTAATTTTTTGCAACATAGATATCTACAGGATTTTCTTCCAACATAATACATTATCTAAATAGTATGTATCAACATTACATTTCAACCTAAAATGTTGACATTACTGCAACGTTTGTGATTATCTTTAAGGGATGAAATTGAAATTACTCAATTAAGGTCAGAATTTTGGGCTTAGTGTATTATTGATGTAGGCAATGTTTTTAAAATATTTTGAATTATTATTTTTTTTACAAATGTAGGACCAACTTGCACCGATGCCTGCAAAACAAACCCATGTGCTTGTGGTGACAAGTGTGCATGTGTTGACAGTTGCCCATGTAGCTCATGCAGACGTACAGGTATTTTATCAACGTACTTCTTTATCGACACATTACATAAATATACTTTATCAACACAAGACTATCAATTTAATTCTTGAATAACACAATACTTTATCAATACAGTACTTAATACTTTATTAAAAATTACTTTATCAGCTTAATTCTTTATCACTATAATAATTAATATTAACATAACTTTGTATCATCACAATACTCTATGTACAAAATTCTGTATCAATCTAATGTATTTATGAAAATAATACTTTACCAGTTAACAACATAATTCTTTATCAAAGTAAATCTTTATCATCATGCTTTACTTTAGAAAATGCATTAACCAAACAATACTGTATCAACATAGATTAATACTTTATAGACATAGTACATTTTCAACATAATACTTTTTGTTCTCATAGTTATTCCTTGGATAGGGGGTTTTTAAAATATGAAACTGAATTAATTAAATAATTGTAAGAATTTGGGACAATTCATGAGGCTGATGGAAGCAACTTTCTTTTGATGAATACATTATTAATTCATTATTTTATGCAAATTCAGGACCAACTTGCACAGATGCCTGCAAAACAAACCCATGTGCCTGTGGTGACAAGTGTGCATGTGATGGCAGTTGCCCATGTGGCTCATGCAAACGTACAGGTATTTTATCAACATGATACTATATCTGTATAACATTTTATCAACGTAATATTTTATCGGTATAATCCTTTATGAACATAGTACCTTACAAACATAGATCTGTATCAAATTTTATTTTCATAACAGGTTTCTTTATCATCATAAATTGTATCAACATAATAATTTATTAAGGCAATTTTTTTCATGAACATAATGTTTTTTAAGCATAATACTTATTTATCAATGTAATACTTCTTTAGCCTGGAATAAAGTGATCATTTGGAATGGAATAAATTTAGGACTAACAGTGTGACTGCTGCAAACAACATCTTTTAATATTGTCAAATCTGTTATTTTTGTTACAAATATAGGACCAACTTGCAGCGATGCCTGCAAAACAAACCCATGTGCCTGTGGTGACAAGTGTGAATGTGATGGCTGTTGCCCATGTGGCTCATGCAGGCGTACAGGTATTTATTAAAATGATGTTTTAACAACATAATACTTTTCATTATTACTCTTTATCAATACCTAGTTATTTCACCATAGATTTTTTATCAGCATGGCGCTGCATTACTATAAAATTTTATCAACATATTACTTTCTTGACATGTTTCTTTTCAACATAGCACTATATCACCATAATAACTAATCAACTTTATACTTTTTCAACATAATACTGTATACCAAAAAGATATATCAATATAGTTCATTTCTTACCAAATACTACATCATTTTATATAATACATTATCGACATATAATTTTATTGATAAAATACTTCATCCATTTAATACTTTTTTAACATAGATATGTACCAAGATTAACTTTCAACATAATACATTATCAAAAAAGTACGGTATGTATCGACATTACACTTCAACCTAAAATGTTGATATTACTGGAAAGTTTGTGGTTATCTTTAAAGGATTAAATTGAAGTTATTCAATTAAAATCAGAATTTTGGGCTAAGTGTATTATTGATATAGGTAACTTTCTTTAAATATTTTGAATTGTTTTCTTTTTACAAATGTAGGACCAACTTGCACCAATGCCTGTAAAACAAACCCATGTGCTTGTGGTGACAAGTGTGCATGTGATGACAGTTGCCCATGTGGCTCATGCAAACGCACAGGTATTTTATCAACATAATAAGTTTTTCAATTTAATTTTTGTTTTTATAAAATGCTATGTCACCATTACACTTCACTGACACAATGCAATATCAACATAATATTTTATCAAAATAATATTCTATGACAATAATAATTTTTTAACAGAATTATATTTCAAAAATGCTTTTTCAAACTGAAAAAAAAAGTTTAGCTCTTCGAAATGATCTTTATGTCTGTTATTAAAAGATAAAATTGAATAAATTCAAATTAAGAATTTTGAGAATTTGGCTTTGAGTGAGTGGTTGATGTTTCCGATTACCATTTCATATGATGAATTCTTTTCTTTTTTAATGCGAATTTAGGACCAACTTGCACCAATGCTTGCAAAACAAACCCATGTGCATGTGGTGACAAGTGTGAATGTGATAACAGTTGCCCATGTGGCTCATGCAGACGTACAGGTATTTTATCAGTGTAATAATTTATCAAAATAATACTTTATCAACATTATATTTTATCAACATAATGCTTTATTACAATAACCATGAATGTAGTGTTGCCTTGTGTAGGTCTGAATTTCATTTAATTTTTAAAGATAAAATTGATTTCACTCAGATTTCAATGATAAGTCTTTATCTAGTCTTCAAAATAGTTGAAAAACTCAGTTGAACCAAGTATTCCAATTGAACACACTGAAAGTGTAAGTACTGTGAATTAAAGTTCCTGTTTGCAGATCCTCAGTATTTTTCCTATCTTTTACATTGCTTAGAAGTTTATTCCATTATCTCAGTGTACTAGAGGAATATGAATATAAATGACTATCTACACTCATTGATGGTAATGTAAATATTTTGGCATCAGATCTCAAGTGACTATTTTTCATATTGAACTCTTTGAATTGTAATATTACTTTAGGATTTGGAACTGAATGTGTAATTGATATTTGTACTCTTATTTTTATGTTATGATATATATCTATATAATATTATTATGCATTCCAGGACCAACTTGCACCAATGCTTGCAAAACAAACCCATGTGCCTGTGGTGACAAGTGTGAATGTGATGGCAGTTGCCCATGCAGCTCATGCAAACAGACAGGTATGCAGATTGTTGGACCATGACATAGCTGATGTCTTTTGGTTGTTTGTTTAAATTATATGGAAATAAGACAAACAGATAATTGTATCTTATTATCACATCATTTAAACCACATGGTTCATAATGTGTCTGATGCAGTTATTCTTAAATTGATAGGAGGAAGGAACAATTATATAAATGAATATATGAATAATAAACAGTAACTTACTTAAAATGGTGATACTATTTTGTATTTATTTTAGGACCCACCTGCACTGAGGCCTGTAAAATAAACCCTTGTGGCTGTGGTGACAAGTGTGAATGTGGGGAAGGATGCTCATGCAGTGCTTGCAAACGCACAGGTAGATATTTGTTGTCTCTTTGATCTACTACATCTTTGGTAATGTGAAAGTAATAAAAGTACATGTATTTGTGTCTTAGTGATAAGAAAGTGTGAATGTATTTGAAAAAAGAAAATGCTATTTTGCAGTGAGGTTAAAAAGTTCTGTGATACTGTTAAATTGGATTTATCAATGGACTTTTGAGCAATAGAACAACTCTTTGCTGGTAAAATATTGAAGTCAAACTGCTGGTGTATATGCTTTAAATGTAGCATTTTAAAAGAAAAAAAATAATTGATTTTTGTTCTTTCAGAGTTAGAGTTTGGGTCAAAATAAAGAATTAATGTATGAAAATTCCTTTTTGATTGATATATAGTTTAGGGCCAAATTACATTGATGCCTGCAAAAAAAAATCAGCAACTGTTAAATATATATATAAAGCAATGACTAAGATTAACTCTGAAAATCTTTTATTGTTATAACATTGATTTTCTTGTCATAGTCTAGTTTTCAAATATATTAATTTATTTATTAATTTATAATTATTTATTTTTTTCAAGGGCCAACTTGCACTGATGCCTGCAAAACAAACCCATGTGCTTGTGGTGACAAGTGTGCATGTGATGGCAGTTGCCCATGTGGCTCATGCAAACGCACTGGTACGTTATCAACAAAATAATTTTTTCAACAAAATATTATGTCCTCACAATACTTTATCCGCATAATCCTTTATCAACATAATAATTTTCAACAAAATACTTTTGGAACCTAAAATATTGTGATCCTTTGGATAGGATCTGAAAGTCTTTGAGAATCATGAGATAAACCTGAATTAGTTTGAATATCAAAGTCTAGAATTTAGGGTTGAGTGTGTGATTGATGTAAGCAACTTCCTTTTCATATTATGACTTCTTTTTTATATGCGAATCCAGGACCAACTTGCACTGATGCCTGCAAAACAAACCCATGTGCATGTGGTGACAAGTGTGAATGTGATGGCAGTTGCCCATGTGGCTCATGCAAACGCACAGGTACTTTATGAATATAATACTTTATTGACACAATGATATATCAACATATTAGTTTATAAACCTAATACTCTATGAGAATAATAATTTTTCAATGTGATACTTTTCAAACTAGTATAATGTCCATCACTTCGAAATGATCTGTAAGTATGTTATTAGGAGATAAAATTGAATTAATTCAAATTGCAATGTTAAGAATTGTCCTCTGAGTGAGTTGTTGATGTGTGTGACTACCTTTTCATATTACACATATTTTTTATGCCAATCCAGGACCAACTTGTACCGATGCCTGCAAAACAAACCCATGTGCTTGTGGTGACAAGTGTGCATGTGATGACAGCTGTTGCCCATGCAGCTCATGCAAACGTACAGGTATTATATCAACATAGTACTTTATTGACATATTACGTAATCAACATAATAGTCTTTGAATCATATATTATGTAGTGTTAACTTGTGTAGGTCTGAACTTATTATATTGTTAAAAATTAAATTGATTTCACTCAAATTTTTTCATGATCAGTTTCAGTCTAACCTTCAAAATAGCCGACAAGTGCATTTGAACTGTGTATTCTTATAAATATGCCAAAATGAATTATTTTAATGTCACTATTGTCATTTTAAGTTTAAGTTGAAAATCTTCAGTACCTTTTCTATATTTTACACTGATTGGAGATTCATTGCATAATCTGAATGTACTAAAGAAATATGAATGCAAATAACCGTCTACATTTAAAGTCGGCAACGTAAACATTTTAGCCCCAGATCTCAAGTGACTATTTTTCATACCGACACTTTCAAATGGCAATACTACTTAGAATTTTGAACTGAGATTATGATTGATGCTTGTTGCTATCTTTTAATATAAGGAATTGATATATTATTTATATGATATTTTTTTGCTTTCCAGGACCAACTTGCACCGATGCCTGCAAAAGAAACCCATGTGCCTGTGGTGACAAATGTGCATGTGATGGCACTTGCCCATGTGGCTCATGCAAACCTACAGGTATTTATATTTTCCATGAGTTTCCATTGTTAAATGAGCTTGAATTTTTGTACTTATATTTCCTTGCATAAAAAAATGAGTAATGCCACTTTAACTATTTCACATCATTCATGCTTTTTGTTGGAAGCTTGTAAATATCAAAGGAGAGAGAATGAGAGATGAATGATGAAATGAGAGAGTAACTTAGAGTTACTTTTACATTCTCCTTTCAGGGCCCAACTGTACTGTGGCCTGCAAGACAAGCCCCTGTGGCTGTGGTGATGCCTGCAAGTGTGGAGACAACTGCCCTTGCAACACATGTAAACCTTGCAAATGTACAGGTGGGTTTTGACTGAAATCAAAGATGAAACATGAAAAAAAGCGTTCATAGAATTGTGTCAATGTCCACAGAGGACATATTCATTAGGTTGCTCAGAATTTCCTGTCAGGAATGGCAACATCTCAAAATGCACACAGAGATAGAATGAAAATATTTTTAAAATACAATTGTGAAGAAAAGCTATTATTTCCAGGAAGTCAATATTCAAGATTTTACGAAATGTTAATTATTTGTTGACACAAATTGAAGAATGTAATATATATTCTTATGCAAGTTTCTGTCATAGAAATAGAAATAAGATGTAGAACATTTTTATTTTATTTCCCATTTCTTTGTTTTAGCTTTGAGAATGATGTCGGTAGAAAGAAAAATGTTATCACAGCAAAATATAGACAAGAAGTCTACATTATATTTTTGTAATATTAATTACGATAAATAGATGAAGAAGAAGAACACCATCAACAACAAGAACAAAAAAAACCCAAAACAAACAACAACAACAATAACAATAATGATAATAATTGTAAAAATAGTAATAATAATAATAATAATAATAATAATAATAATAATAATAATAATAATAATAATAGTAACAACAACATAGAAAATAACATCAATAACAACAACAACAACAGCAAAATAATAATAATAGTAATAATAATAATAATAATAATAATAATAACAATAATAATAACATTGCAGTAATAACAAAAAGTTATAACAATCATGGCAATTTGAAAATAACAATGATAAATATTAATAATAATGAGAATGATAGTAACAACAACATAGAAAATAACATCAACAACAACAACAGCAAAATAATAATAATAATGATAATAATAATAATAATAATAATAATAATAATACTAATAATACTACTACTACTACTACTACTAATAATAATAATAATAATAATAATAATAATAATAGTAATATTGCAGTAATAACAAAAAGTTATAACAATCATGGCAATTAGAAAATAACAATGATAAATATTAATAATAATGAGAATGATAGTAATAGCAGTAATTATTATTATGATGATGATGATGATGATGATGGTGATGATGATGATGATGATGATGATGATGATGATGAAGGTCTACTACTGCTGCTGCTGCTGCTGCTGCTACTACTACTACTACTACTACTACTACTGCTGCTGCTACTACTACTACTACTACTAATGTTGCTGCTGCTGCTGCTGCTGCCGCTACTACTACTACTACTACTACTACTACTACTACTACTACTACTACTACTACTACTACTACTACTACT
>JBCJKE010161473.1:0-10474 GCA_039654525.1 Melibe bucephala
AACAAAAAATAACAACAACAAAAAACAATATACCAAAAAAAAAAACCCAAAACAAAACAAACAAAAACAAATAAAACAAAAACACAAACGACAATAAAAACTGCAAGAACCTCTACTTCAACAACGCTCAAAACCCTGAAAACATTAATTGAAGTTCTTTGAAAATCTTTTTTTTTTTTTTTTCAACTAAAACCACATCACGTACTATCTAATCTTTAGATCTAGATAATCCTACTTTGTCTTTCTACATGTTATCTGGGCATAGCTATCCAGATCTGAGGCTACATCTAGATTTAGAATCCCTCTTGATTTTAGACGCAGATCTAGATTCTAATGTCTTTATCTAGAGTTAGTTTTAAAAGATCGTAGATTTATACATCTGGATCTGATCTCTTCATTCTATCTAGAGTTGTGTTTGTTTGGTTTTTTGGAGTTTTTTCTTTTACCAAGCCTCCACATAAGCCTAATGACTTTACAACCACCCACCTTAGCCGGGGACCCACCTAGCAACAATAAAAAACAAGAAAGCTCAAAGCAAAAGAAAAAAAACCGAAACGAAACTAAAGAAAAGAAATCAATACCATAAACAGACAAAGCAAAACTAAACTAAAAACAAAACAAAACAAAAATATAAAACGAAACAGACAAACAAACAAACATCGACAAAAAGTATCAGTCAATTACATCCCCTGGACTTCTCTTCTATCTTTCCCCATCCCCCCCCCCCCCCTTCCCCTACCCTTACACACCAATAAAAAAAACCGGCACAGGCTTCAGATTTGTTTAGAATCCATGACAATGCATTGAAGGCTACCCGTACATCGCCACCAAAGTTATTGACAGCCAAGGCTTAGAGATTATTTATAATCTTTCCCATAATCAATGAAAGGCAGGGACAAACTTACATTCTTCACACAGGTATATGGCTTTGATATCGCATGACTGAAAGGTCAGAGGTCGAAGACCGTCAGACAGAGCGAGACACTCCTTGCCCGTAGATGCGGTCTTTCCGGAGTTGTCCCAACGGTAAGAAGGCAGGCTGACTGCCCGTTTGGTGTGAATCCATTCTGGCCGATTGCTATTGCGGTTGTACCTGCCGCCAATCCATATGCTAGGATGTTCATTGAGGACACCTGGGGGCATTTCAGGCAACGCTTAATGTTTAACTCTTTGACTACCATAAGCCGATAAAAAATTGTTGGAATGGACATGCCTTAGCTGTTTGATTATCATAAGCCAATAAATAATTGTCGGAATGGACATGACTTAGCCGTTTGATTGTCATAGGCCAATAAATAACTGTCGAATGGACATGATCTAACTGTTTCATTATCATAGTCCGATAAATAACTGTCGAATGGACATGATCTAACTGTTTCATTATCATAGGCCGATAAATAATTGTCGGAATGGACATGATTCAGTTGTTTGACAACCATAGGCTGATAAATTGTCAGAATGGACAGGATTTAAATCTTTGACTACCATAAGCCGATAAATTGTCGGAATGGATAGGATTTAACTCTTTGACTACCATAAGCCGATAAATTGTCGGAATGGACATGATTTAACTCTTTGACTACCCCATAAGCCGACAAAGTGTCAGAATGGGTAGGATTTAACCCTTTGCATACCGTTAGCCGTTAAATATTTATGGGAATAGACATGATTTCACACTTTGACTACCATAATCGGGAGGCGCACGATCTAGCTCTTTGACATCAATATTTGAACCTGTACTGATATAGAAGCTTAAGTAGACATTAATAGTCCGAGACAATTAAAACTAAAATTTTCCAATGACGTACAGGCCCATAAAAGTTGAAGTTGTTTCGATATTGTAATCGAAAGCTTTGCAGAACTGTAAATGAAATATATTCCGAAATGAAAATGAGAATAATGTTGTAATGTAAACGGATGATATGCTTTTATTTATTCTTGCTTTTTTCATTCACATTTTTTTCTTAATAACAATGGGGGCTGCAAACAAAAGACAGAAGCTGAAATAGCCTGTGAAAAGGTAATGTCAAGTTATGCAGTGGTGTAAAAGCTTAAACATAGCATTCATAGACATCTTCTTCTTCTTCTTCAAGTACCTCAGACAGCCTCAAAAAGCTCATATTATTTTTATTACTCTTAGTTTTATTAGTCATCCAGTAATTTGAATTCTGTAAATATGTTATTCTTTGTCGATGTCGACTCCTTTTCCCTTCAATTTTTCCACTAAGGGCTAAATGTTCAAGATCTTGGTGTCTCTTTACATGGCCTAAAACTTTAGCTGTCTTTTCCTGATTGTCTTCATTAATAATCTTCCTATCCCAGCTTCTTCTATTACTGCTCTATTAGTCTTCTTATTTTGTCATGAGATTCTTAACATTCTCCTAACAAACCATATCGTTTGTGTATCGATGAGTCTAGATTAATTTGTGTTCTGAGCTGGTTATCTGTTTAGCTATATCTAGAAAATTGATAACATGAGTATAAATGCTACAAGAAATTATTGTCATGTATGCAATGTGGTAATTTTCATTTAGGATATATTTAAATTTGCAAAATGAAACCAGATATAAGTTTTATCTAGCTTCTAGTGGTTTCTAGGTGGAGGGAGATAACTGTGTTAATTCATATCATGTCCAAGGTGTTGTAGTTGTGTCTCTTGGGTTGTTGTTTACATTTTTGAGTAATTACTATGAGTTATTGTGAGTGCTGTCCCTTGAGCATTGTTTATATATTGGTGACTTCCTGTCACTTCCTGCCAATCTCGAATGAAATAAAGATCATGTGTGAAAGGTGATCAAGTGTTCCTATCCATTCTCAAATATGTCTTGTTGTATCAACCATCCATATAGGAGATGAGCAATTATAAACAAATCTAGATCTAAGTGGCAATGAACGCTATATTATATATCTGCTTTTATGATAAAAGTTATACAACGATTAATTAAAAACTAATTATAAGATATTTTAAAATATTTAAAGTAGCACAATTTAACAAAAACTTGTTCTAATTTATGCGATTGTTGTTTGTGTGTCCTTCTGGCGCCAACCCGTGATCAATTAGTTACCCGTACCATTAGATATCTAGGACACCTTAAACATAACCAGGACACACTTAGCACTGCAGACAGCTCACAAGTTTATGTTTGAGATTATTATTATTAATATTAAGATTAATATTAACTTTACTATTATTACTATTATTATTATTATTATTATTATTATTATTATTATTATTATTATTATTATTATTCAGTCTGAGATGTCTAACCATTTTCAAGTGCCCAAGGCAATCAACATGAGCGTCATGATCGTATCCTGTATCCTAATATAGATCTAATGGAAGTAATATGCAACTGAAATAACTCCCCGAATCTCTCTGTTACAGGGCTGAGAAAAAAAATCTGAAAATGTACAAAAGTATTTGGCTCATTTGGAATAAGATAATAAATTAAATGTGATTATTTTCATAACTCTAAAATACGATTGATGAGTTGGTAGCTTTCTAGGTCTAAATGAAATAATGTAATAATTACAGACCCCATGATCCTTGATTTGACTATAATGTTAAAAATTATAAAGCGGTAAATAAAGGTAGACCGGCAACACATATTATCCATGCTGTAATAAACCGAGTCTTCAAATGCCTCCAACACCATCAAGAGCTTAAGTCTGAAAAAGATCTATCCGACTTACGGTCACTTACAAAAGACTGTGACCAAGGGAGGGAATTCACCAACAGGATACTAGAAGCTGTCAAGGTGTCCAGGTTGGTTTTAAGTAAAAAAAAAAATGTGAATACGAAGAGCAGGTATAAGACTCGCTTTTGATTCGCATAGATCTAGAAATCAAGATTTCGATTTTGTAGTTCTAGCGAGATCTAGATTTCGAACTATCCTTATTAGATCTAAATATGTATTTAAAGTATATATCTTCAGACAACTCTAAATTTAGATCTAGAATAGAGTTTATCATCTATCAAGCAGACGTAGGCCTTCCTAAACCATTGTCAGTAGGCTTAATAGAAGTTGCAGAAACGTCAACTTAATAAACAAAAATGCTTTCAAACATCAAGCTTGTGTGTAGTATATCTAGTTACTGAAATTATGTGTATACGACTACTACAAAATAAACCTACCATTGTCCGCCAAAATAGTCTCAGTGATGATTTCCTGTGCAGTTGCTTCATCATTGAGCTCTGCTAAACGTGTAGAAGGCGACCACGATGTGCAACCAGTCTAGAAAAAACATGGAAATAAATTCTATCAAGTTCAAATAGCAATAGGTTCGATAGGACTATTATTAAGGTCAAATGGCAAATCTTGATAGTTATGACAACACTTACTGCAGCAAGATAAGCTTGAGTAATCGCAACAGTTTAAAAAAACAAAACTTTTTTTTCGAAATCAATTAATCGGAACATCTTACATTTAAGTGAAATGGGTAATAAAAAAAAACAACTACGTGGAAACAAGTGGTTTGGAAGTACATAATGGCAGAAAGAACACTGAAACCATGTGTATGGAGTTAAAAATTATGGTAAATGACAAATGGAGTCTAAGTACATTGAATGCATGTGTATAATACAGAGCAATTGAAACAACTTGTTCATGTTTTTTTTTGTTTTTTTTTTAAATACTGGTAAATTAATCAATGAATAAATCGATAAATAGACAAAAACGTATTAGTAAAACTTTGTATATTGCAAAGCCATGATAAAGAATAAATACATTAAGTCTATGGTTAGAATGAAAACATTAGCTTTTAATGTAGAGTGAATGCACTACATTTAGGGGCAGACGGAATGCATTAAGCTTATGGATAGAGTGGATACATAACGTTCATGGATAACGTAAATACATTTAGCTTTTGGAAGAATGAATACATTATGTTGAGTCTCCTTCTCCTTCTTCTTCTCCTTCTTCTTCGTCGTCATCGTCGTCGTCTTCCTCTTCATCATCATCATCTTCTTCTTGTCAACACGCCAAAGAAATGACCACCAGACATGTATATCCCCAGCATCACCTCTATATTTTACATGTTTAGGTTGCTTATTCCAAATCTAAAAGTACCAGACAAGCATCGATATAAATGACTATCTATACTAGAAAACAGCAGTGTGAATGTTTTAGTACCAGACCTAGTTACATCATTTTCCTTTGGAATTTTTCAAGTGCTAATAGTGCATTGTCATGTTTGGCTATGAAAAGAATGGTAACCTTATTTTCAGCTCTTTTTACTTTGTGGTGTATCCAATACAATTTGTTCACGTTTATTCATGTGTTGGAAGTAGCCCATTTCCCAAGCCTTCCAATTACTGCAATCTTCATCCATTTTTCCTCTTCTTTCTTCTTTCCCTCTTTTTGTGATCTTCCTCTTGATCTTTTACCTACATCTCTTTGGTTTCCCCTCCGTGCACTTTAATCCATCTTTTGTCCCCTTGTATTGCCACTTATCCCAGCAGACTACATAACCAGTTAAAAAGTAGAACGATAGAACAGTGAACGAGTAAATGAGTAAAAAGGGAATACCCGTAAAACTGTAAAACAGAAGAAAAAATGGTTGAACAGGAAAGCATTAAGGCACTAAAAATAATACAGTACAAATTTAACACAGTGAAAGTGTTAAAAAATTATAAAGTAAAACAGTACAACATTAAGGTAGTAGAAATTTAATTAATGAGACATTAAGGCAGGGGCATACCTTGGCCTCTTCCCAAGTGGCCGCTTCTGGGATCACATTATAGCAATAGTCTTGATGGTATACTGCACCACTCCAGTGCCTACATTCTCGGTTGGCGCCACTCACTAATACTGCAGGGAGGTTGGCGATCACGACGAGAACGAAAAAGAAAAGAAGGAAATGATCATAATATTGACTATTCATTGTGGTTACTTTGTGGACAGTTTGTTTTTGTTCGTTTTTTTAATTAACATGTGTCCTACGAATGAAACAATGTCATTTTTTCACCAAGTGTAAATACAAATGTATTGTAGAATGGTGACTGTGGAGCCTTATTGTGTGTGAGTGAAGCAAACTTTTTTAGAGTGAGGCAGTACCAGATCTTCATAGAAGAGAATCTCCCTCGAACAGGTTTTTCGGACTTTAACTTCTGACACCCTAAGGGGATCAAGCCATTCTGGGTTAATATCATAAAGAAGAATACCTTTTGTGAGGGTTAAAATTAAAGGCAATTGTCTGCTGGACACCCGCATCATAAAGGAGTGTGTTTTCGTCTGGGTTAAAATCAACGCTGTAACTCCTTGTTTGAAAATGAGGTTGTCTGACGTCAAATTTAAAAGCCAAGGCAACGATTCTCACGTCACCTTTTCGAGAGGTGAAAAGTATGACATATTGGTTAAGGGCAGTTCTACCTCTTTTAAGACAAAACTCGTTTATCTAAAGGACCATTAAGACATGGAACAATTTGACATTTAGAACTAAGAGTTCGAAAAATATCAATGCTTTTAAGAAGGCTATAGACAGAGCATTTGCATACACCATAAGAAAGATGAAATAATAATATCAATATATATACATAAAATGACAAAATCCGCTCTTTAAAACCACTGCAACGATCGGTAACTCACGAACACACACACATACACACACACAACCACATCAACAGAGGAACTAAATGAAATGCAAGACAAAGAAAAAACCCAAAGAAAAAGAAATAAAAATAAACCAAAAGAAAACAAAACAAAACCAAAACCAACGTGAGAAAAAGGAGAAAACTAAAACACCAAAAAATAAACAAAAACAAAACAAAACAAAAAACAGAAAAACGTAAACAACAGCAAACCTGAAGTTATCTTTAAATTGGTATGAATTTGGCTGAGAAGTAGTTTAATTCATAATTAAATATATATAATATGTAAAACTTGCGACGTTTTGTGATTCTAAATTGATTAAAATTGGAGACAACGATACCTCAATGTCTATTTCTTTGAGGGCTTTAAGTTGTAATGATTTTGCTCTGTGATAGATTCATGTGCTATTTACTCATTTTCCTTTTCATGTAAAATAACACACTCTATTTCTTCTTCACTACTTGTTTACATTAATGAAGCAGATACTGCGTGAAATCTAACAATCTTTTAAAGTGCCTACTATGAAACCAGCTATACAAATCTGATAAATGTTTTTAAATGAACTCACAGAGGCTCACATCTTAGATTTGAGGTGTGCTTCATAATAAAATGACACGTCTTTTTACAATCATTCTATATTCATTGATTCAAGTTTAGATTGAGTTCTATATTAAGGTGGAATTCAAAATCACTAAAACTTCTTTTGAATTCATTGCATAAGGCGAATGGGCATTTCGTTCTCCAAACAGGAAATGGGAATTGAAAATTTGTGAATTCTCTTCTTAAAAATTATCACAGAAAACGAATTCAACGTTTTGCAAGAGAGAACAAATTAATAGCCAAAAATAAACACAAAGTTTTTAATAAATGAGGAAGTTCACAGTCTTTGTGTTGTGTGATAAGACTACGTATGAGTTCACAGCCTTTGTGATGTGTGATAAGACTACGAGAGAGTTCACAGCCTTTGTGATGTGTGATGAGACTACGAGAGAGTTCACAGCCTTTGTGATGTGTGATAAGACTATGTATGAGTTCCGCTTCTGATGATATGACAACAGAATGAAATTTATCAACGTCCTTTTTTGGGCCTCGTTTAGTTAATTTTGGTAATCTTCCTGTGTGTGACCAGTCTTCTATGGTCTCTAATGAAAATTCAGACAAAGATGTCACTTATCCACAGTGAAATGATTGATAATTTCTATCAATAAGTTCTGGTTCTATCATACGTATGTTTCCAAACTGTTTAGAAATGATTATTATTATTATTATTATTAATATTATTATTGTTATTATTATTATTTTTATATTATTATTATTATATAATTATTATTATTATTATTATTATTATTATTATTATCATTACTATTATTATATTTATTACTATTATTATTATTATTATTATTATCATTACTGTTATATTTATTACTATTATTATTATTATTATCATTACTATTATATTTATTACTATTATTATTATTATTATTATTATATAACAACAACAGCAACACCAATAATAATAATAATAATAATAATAATAAACCAAACTTTAATTTAAACAAGTAGTGAAGAAAAAATAGTGTGTGTTATTTTACATGAAGAGGAAAATGAGTAAATAGCACATGCATCTATCACAGAGCAAAATCATTACAATTGAAAGCCCTCAAAGAAATAGACACTGAGGTATCGTTGTCTCCAATTTTAATCAATTTAGAATCACAAAACGTCGCAAGTTTTACATTTTTAATTATGAATTAAACTACATCTCAGCCAAATTCATACCAATTTAAAGACAAACTTCAGGTTTGTTGTCGTTTACGTTTTTTTGTTTTTTTTTTTGTTTTTTTTGTTTTGTTTTTGTTTATTTTTTTGGTGTTTTAGTTTTCTCTTTTTTGTCACATTGGTTTTGGTTTTGTTTTGTTTTCTTTTGGTTTATTTTTATTGTTTAGTGTAGCTTAGTATGTCCTTTTTAACCATTGTGAGATGGGTGTATTCAACAGCATTTCATTACTTCACGGTGTATCAACGGGTGTTTTCCAAAGTCCGTATTATGCTTTGTTTATTCGAATTAATCAGACTAGACCTACAGCGAATGCTATGCGAATCCAATGACACGTTAGGATAGAAATATAGTAGTTAGATCTAGATCTAGTGGACCCGGACCCGGTCGTGTATATCACGGCCGTGCCTCGCCCGGTAGGCCAGGTCCATGAAAGTATGCATAGTAGACCAGGACGGAACAGGGTGGGATCCGGTTGCTTACAAATATAATGTTATATATTTCACCGTCCATATACGATCTAAAATGGCGCTCACAAAGGCGACAAGGCGTAAAAAGATAATATAAATTATGGTGGTGGTGGAAAAAAGAGAAACAGTTTACGCCGAAGACGTCGTTTTGCTGTGCACCCAATCAACCAATTACGGCACATTCATTTCATGGAGAATATCACCATCTAATGCCTCAACTACTGAATGATCCTGAGAGATTTGCCCAGTACTTCAGGATGAAGCATCAAACATTCTATGTAAATAGAGGATCTGGTCTTCACAGAAACGGTGAGTTTTTCGTCGCCCATCTTTGAAAAATAAACTAGATCTAACACAAGTGTTCGAAATTCGAAATGTTGAAAATTTGATAGGAGTTCAGTCCCTTAACCCGTACTACCGGGAAAAAACTCTGCTTGCACTACCGGGGCAAACATGTTTCTAAACACACGGGTGTGTGTCCGGCTTCACTATACACGCCTGGAACTGTGTTAGTGATCTCGAATAGGGATTGGCGTGTGCAGGATTTTTTCTCCCGGGCGGGCGAGGCACGGCCGTGATATACACGGCCAGGTCTGAGTCTACTATATTTCTAGCCTTATAGGTGGTCAACAACGACGGCCGGCTGTTTATAAGCTAGATAAAGAGATAAATCATTCGCTTGCCAGCGAATACAGAACATACGCGTCGGTGGCTCAGCGGTGAGCACAACTCGACAATGAGTTGAGTCAAGCAGCGTTGACCATGGTCACTGTTGAGAGATGGGTGACGGCTTGGGTGTCCGCTCCGAAAAACCACCGTTCATTAGCGTTGTGTCCTCAGGTAAGACACTTTTCTCCGCTTACCTCACTCGACTCAGGTGTGAAGAGTACCCAGCTAAAGGCTGTGAAATATCTTGTCAGCATGTTGACATGATACGCCTAACAGGCAGCTCTACTGCATGCTCTCTCTAGAGAGTTGAGAAGGTGCTGGAATGAAAAGGACTGCTGGGGGGTAAAATGTCTAAGTCTAAGCGCTTTGAGCTTGCAATCCATGGGGGAAAGTGCTTTACCTTTATATTATAGACGTGCAAATCAATGAAAAGATAGTTCCAACTGTCTTACCTTGACCATGGAAAAGGCAGAGAAGAGCCATGTGAATCACAACTTGCAAGGACTCCATGGTGGGAGACAGGGGTCGCTTTGCTTTCATGTACCCTAACGCAGTCTTTTTCTCTCTCTTTTTCTCTCAGACCTGAAACACCCGTTCGAGGGAGATTCTCTTCTCTAAACACCTGGTGCTGTCCGGCTCTATAAGAGTTTGCTTCACACATGCACTGACATCTATCTCGTTCGTCACTAGAGCTGTCTATTACAAACTTTACAACTCACCCAACACTCTCGTCGGCTATTGACAATTTGCAAACCTCACCGATCATTGGCTATTAAAAATCAATCATTCAATTCAATAAAAGCCCCGCCCCTCTCTATCTCTCTGTCTATCCGTCTATCCATCGAACCGTCCGTCCGTCCGTCCGTCTCTGTCTCACTATCTCGCCATCTCACTGTCTCTGTCTGCCTTTCCCACCCCCTCCCTCTCTCTCTCTCTCTCCTTTCAGTCCTTCTCCGTATTTCGATCGG
>JBCJKE010161584.1:0-10473 GCA_039654525.1 Melibe bucephala
AAGAAGAAGAAGATAGATAGATACATCAATAGATAGATAGAAAGAAAGATCGATAGACAGATATATAGATATATAGATCTATAGATAGACAGATATATATATATATATATATATATATATATATATATATATATAGAGAGAGAGAGAGAGAGATAGACAGATATATAGTTAGATAGATAGATAGATAGTAGATTGATAGTAGATAGATTGATAGCTAGCTAGCTAGCTAGATAGATAGATTGATAGATAGAGAGATTGATAGATAGCTAGATAGATAGATTGATAGATAGCTAGATAGATAGATCGATTGATTGATTTTTATTGATATACAAACAGTTGAGTAAGCAGATAGATAACAAAAAAAAAAAAAAAAAAAGATAACTACACACAGTAGTATATAAGCCCAAAGATATACACATATGGATAGACAGACTGACTGACAGAAAGCTGGACTGGCTTTTATTTTACACGGTTAAAGATCTCCACTATAGCGTGTAGCTTTTTTTTTTTTAGACACATCAGCGTACCATAGGGTCCCGGCGACAGGTCTCATGACGTATCAAGCATTGACGTCATTTCCGGAAAGCCTTTGATTGAAATCTTTTGACTGGCAAGCCGCCTAATGAACCTCTCCACTGACACACATCAAAGACATCAACTTGAATTCAGTACAGAGACAGCAGGAAGAAGCTGAATGATGGAATAATTGAAATATGGCACTCCTCAAGTCTCATTTTCCGTAGCTTTGAGTAATGTTCGTGGAATAAATTACAAACAACAACAATTATGCTCTCACTGTATTCTTCTTCTATTTAAAAGCAAACTTATACTTACACACTCAATTTATTCCACTACTGTATGAAGGCAAAAGCGTACTCTTAATCTTAATCAATTTATTATACTTACTAAAATATACAAGCAAAAATATACTCTCCATTTATTCTGCCACTTGACAAAAACACATTTTGCAACTTGACAAAAAACAAATTATACTCTTAAATCTGGGATACTGTTGAAATCAGTGGGGTTAACAAACCCAACCCAGCGCGTCCCCGGGTGGTGGATAGGGGAACAGTTTCTAGATATAGAAGCTAGCTGTCACAACAGTCGCGAACCAAATGGGAACTCCGCTACCTTGTGGATAGTCATTGGTTTGACAAAGGCTAATAGAGTAAACTGTGCACAAACCGGCAGTAGGCAACGGGAAACCACTGCTGTATCTTCCCAAGAATATCATGGAATGCTCAATACAAAATATTCAGACAACAGCGTGAAGGAGGTTCATGATTCATTTCTGAACACCTCGCTCGGCAGGGAATCCCATGGGCAGCAGGTGGATCTCGGTCGTCATCAAGCTACTGCCTGCAAAGCACTTACAAATAGGAAGTTTTCCACATGGAATGTTAGGACCTTGCACGAACAGGAAATGGATAGGATGTTAATAAACATATTAGGGAAGACTTAAGAGTTATAAGGAACCTGTATGGGGACCAAAGTGGAGCTGTTAGAATTGAAGGGGAACAAAGTGAATCAAAAATGATAAAAAGAGGAGTGAGACAAGGCTGTGTTAAGTCACCCGATCCCTTTAATATATATAGTGGAACAATCCTTAGAAAATTAGAAGATAACCCAGGCATCAAAGTAAGTGGAGAACATATCAACAACATTCGGTATACAGATGATACATCTCTTCTCGGAACTTCAGAAAAAGATCTCCAAAATCTTCTTACTGTTGTAGTTTCTAAAATTGAACGTAAAGGGCTTCTTTTAAATGTAAAGAAAGCAGAATGCATGGTTGTTTCCAAAAAATAAAAAAAATCTAACCTGTAAATTAATAAGTAGTGGAGAGAAGATAAAACAAGTCCAATGTTTTAAATGTCAAGGATTAGGATACATAATCATATCAGACGGAAAGTGCGATACAGAAATTGAAAGAAAAATTGCAGTTGCATTACAGTTTTAGAAAAATTAGCCCCATCTTAAAAAATAGAAACATCTCAATGGAAACAAAAAATAGAGTTTTAAAAACGCATGCGTGGTCAATACAGCTGTATGGCTGTGAATGTTGGAATATATCAACATATGAGAAAAAGATTAGAAGCAACAGAACTGTGGTTTGTAAGGAGAATGTTAAGAATCTCATGGCAAGATAAGAAGAGTAATAAAGCAGTATTAGAAGACGCAGGAGTAGCGAGATCATTAATGAAGACAATCAGAAAAAGACAGCTTAAGTTTTTACTACTTTAGGCGATATAAATAGACATCAAGATCTTGAACCTCTAGCCCTTAGTGGACAATTGAACGAAAAGGAGTCGATAAAGATAAAGAATAACATATCTACAGAGCTTTAATCACTGGATGACTAATAAAACTAAGAATAATAAAAATAATATGAGCTTTTTGAGATTGTCTGGGGATAAATAGAAGTAAATTGCTTGCCATGATCACCGACGTCTGTATCAGATCTGGTACTTGAAGAAGAAGATATACAAATAAAAGTATGCTCTCTATTAATTATTTTACCACTTGACAAAAACACATTATACTGTCAATTTACTATACTAATATACTAATATATACAAACAAAAATCTGCTCTCCATTTATTTTGCCACTTGACAAAAACAAATTATACTCTCAATTTATTATACCAGTATATACAAACAGAAGTATTCTCTCCATTTATTTTGCCACTTAACAAAACACACCCTACTGTCAATTCATTTTACTTATACATGAAATAGCAAAACTCTTCTTTCAATCAATTGCCTTAACTTGATTGAAGGCCTTCCACCGTCAAGTCGACGTTGTCCGACCTCGCTGCTTCGACTGTTTCTATGATTCTTCTGACCAATCTTTCCCAGCAGCGTCTTGTGCGATGTTGCGCAGATCTTCAAGGTCTTCATTGGTGCTTCTTCTTCATAAAAGCTGACAGACTCAGTCAACTGAGCATTATTGTTAACGCACCGTTAAAAACTAGTATTTACAGGTTAATGTTATATGTTTTAGATTTTGTTTAAAATCTTCTGTATCTTTACTGTACTTTACACTAACTGGCAGTTTATTCCATAATCTAAAAGGGCCAGGGAGGTATGAATATAAATGGCTATCTACACTAGATTGTGGCAATGTAAATATGCTTATTTTGATGTTCATGTTGGTGCCTTTAGGTTCATTTTGTAAGGCGACGGAGAATGTTGTCATTGGTCTTTCTCGACATTTCACCAGTTTTAAAAAATATGTAGTAGGAGTTCATAGCTTTGTTGGCTTGTATGTTTTGGTTCATTCGAAAAATGTGAACAGCGAGTTTCAACTTCAATTTATTTTGTTGATATATTAAAATAAAACGAAACTCTCAATGTATTAAACCAGTATTTACAACCCCCCCCCAAACCCACCCCCCCAAAAAAAAAACAAACAACAACAAAAAAAAACAACAACAAACAACCCCAACAACAAACAAAATACAAACAAACAACAACAAAAAAAAACCCCAGAAAAAACCCCAGACAACAACAACAAACAAACCCAAAAAACAAAAACAACAAAAAACAAAAAACAAACCCCAAACCCAAACAAACAACAAAAACAAAAACACAAACAAAAACCTAAAAAAAACCAACACCCAACAAAAAGAACATAAATAGAATCTCTATTAATTGTTAATTTGTTGTTGTTGTTTTTTTAACAAAAGTATGCAGTCAATTCATTCTATTTGTTTGGCTTACTCGACGTGAACTTAGAACCGGCAGGAATTTCTTGGTCTCGATCTGGGGCGTGTCCAAAAAGTCTTCATATTGTCTTAGTCAAGACATGGGGCATGTCTAAAAAGTCTCCATCTTGTCTCAGTCTCAACATGGGAAGTGTCACCATCTTGTCTCAGTCTCAACATGGGACGTGTCACCATCTTGTCTTTGTCCCTACGTGGGACGTGTCACCATCATGTCTTTGTCCCTATGTGGGACGTGTCACCATCTTGTCTTTGTCCCTACGTGGGACGTGTCACCATCATGTCTTTGTCCCTACGTGGGACGTGTCACCATCTTGTCTTTGTCCCTACGTGGGACGTGTTACCATCTAGTCTCAGTCTCAACATGGCACGTGTCACCATCTTGTCTTTGTCCCTAAGTGGGACGTGTCACCATCTTGTCTTTGTCCCTACGGGGGACGTGTCACCATCTTGTCTTTGTCCCTACGTGGGACGTGTCACCATCTTGTCTTTGTCCCTACGTGGGACGTGTAAAAAAAGTCACCGCCTTGTCTCAAGGATTTGAAATGATGACTTACGGGGATTCATGTTTTTTCAAATTTATGTTGGAGGTATCGGTTGGATAGAGTACGTCGGGACTTCTCCCAAACCGTTTGCTGTTGACTTTTTCTTTCTTTTTTGTCCTGTGGTTTTTGTAAATGTCCAATTTTGAAAGCGTCTCATTTATGCTTTTCTGATTTTGTTACTGCCCATGTCGAAAACACACCGTTTGCTTCCTTCTGTTTTTATTAATACCCATATTGAGAACGTCTCGTTCGCTTTCTTCTATTTTGTTAGTGCTCATGTAGAAATCGTCTCGTTTACTTTCTTCTGTTTTTATCAGAGCCCACGGTCCTGATTTGATTTGTAGAGCAAAAATAGATTTGGCAAAAGAGTTTTACAATTTTATCTCGTTTTCAGTTTTAATTTGTCTGCCTGGGTCTAAATGTTTGTGGGTTTGTCTTGTGTTACCACCCCCCCCCCCCTTTTCTTCCGTGTAGTGAACTAGCTTTGTTTGATGCTTTCCGTTTCTCGTTGTCTTTTCTTTTCGATGTCAGTCCCGTTTTGCCTACATTTACTTTTTTGTTGCGTGTTTGAAAGATGTGTTCTATTATTTCTTTGACGAGTGTGTCATCACTGACCAAAGGGGAAACATCATGGAAAGAAGCAAAGAAAGTTGGATCTTTATTGGGCGATGCAGAAGATGTAGAAAGAAGGAAACGACTCTCAGCGGCAGCTCTAAATAAACTAAATAACGTCTGGATAAGGAGAGAAAAAATCAAAACTACCACCAATCTCAAACTGTGAAGATCTCCTGTAAAACAGTCTTGGCATATAACAGTGGAACGTGGGCACTTACAAAATGGAGTAAAAAAGACTGGATGCTTTCAGCAGAACAAAGCTGAGAAAAGTCCTTTGAATGCGGTAACCCGTTAGAATAACCTACATATTTCTATATTTACAAAAATGTAACGAGACGTCGCATTCATCTCAAATTCTAGAATATAGATGGCGCCTTTCCGCACACGAAGATATACCAGCCAGAAAAGCAATGAAATTTTACTTCAGAAATATAAATGAAAAGTTTCCGGGACTGCCTCTGACCACACTGCCTATTATATATAGTAATCAACGGTGACTTCACAAGGGTATATAACATCGCCACACCCCTCATGCTGGTCAAAGAAAGATCTAGAGCATCTTGCAACTCTGGCAGAAAAAAACACAAAACAAACAAAACAAAACAAAACAACCCCCCCCAAAAAAAAACAAAAACAAAAAACAAACAACAAACAAACAACAACAAAAAAAACATCCCAAAAAACAGACAAACAAACAAACAAAAAACCCCCAAAAAAACAACCCCCCAAAAAAAAACAAAACAAAACAACAACAACAAAACAAAAACAAAAACAAAACAAAACAGAAGGTGGACAATACTGACGAAGAGTATATTAGACGAAGCCAAAGCATCCAGTTCAGACGACTAGGACGCGAAATGCATTGCGTCAAGTAAGTCAGTCTGTCTCTTTGTCCTATAAGTCAATATCATCAGCGCATGTCCTCGCTGTTTGTAATACTGGTATTGGTATTGTCGGTTATGCGTTTGTGTCGGCAGCGATCTGATTGCACCTTACGCCCTTGAGGGCGTGTTCCAGATAGAACACGCGAGGGGTGAGGAGGGAGGGGGGATGGTGGCTGGGCTTAAAATGTCTCCTTGTGGAGTTCTAGCGTTACTCATGAAAATCTGAGGTTTTCGATCCCATCAATATTTATATTCATGCTCTTTTCGCTGAGCAAATACTGAATCACGCATGATTCGTCCCTCTGTATTTATTCTCAATATTTCTAACACATTGTGGGTGTTGATTGCTTCAAAAGCAGCCGACACATTCAGGCTTGTGTTGTTTATTTCTAAATTTAAGCTGCACTTTATTAAATGTCTTGGCGCTTATCTTTCCATGAGCCCATGCAATATCCAATGTGCTTCAATTTGGTCTAAACCCCAGGGACAACGTGAAACATGTTCTTCTATCTCCTTTTGGTCCTATTATGTTGAAGACGATTGCGGCATATAACTCTAGGAGAGCTGCACTGGCTTTCAATTTAACAGAAAAATCAATTATAAAACTGCGACTATCGTGTATCGATGTTTAAGCGACTCAGCTCCCCCACATCAAGAATTGTTTACTCTGAAAGAGCAAACCGGAAGTTTAAGATCGTCTAAAGATGATCTCCTCCTGGAAATCCTTCGTGCGAGACTCAATGCCGGCACACGCTGTGTGGCTAATTTCGGACCTCCTATTTGGAATCCATTGCCTCGATATTTGAGGAAAGCTGAGTCGTTGGACATTTTAAAAAGTAAACTGAGAACACATTTTTCAGGGAATCTTTTTGTGACAACGTTTGAGCGTAAATATGTTCTTTTAATTAATTTGCATCGATCGTCATGTCATTCTTATCATTGACAATGTTTTACGGATACAAATTCGTTGGGGTTACAGTCGAAGGTGTATTTGACACCTTTCCATCGAGGGGGAAAATAGGACTACAAATGAGTTCCCAACAACACAAAGTGGGTGAGTGTACTTATTAAAAGATTTATCGAATACTGTCCATTCCGCATTGGTTGAGTATAGCGCGCTGCTCTACTGCATACTCCAGTCGTAAATCAAGAGGGAGCTTGTATGTAATCCGTTAAGATGAAATTGAGACTGTGACACAAAAACGCTACTCAGTAAACGATACATGATTTGGACTCAGGTGGCATCTCGTCAGGTGTGTAAAAAGGCACGCATATTTTCTGGGTGGGGAAGAACATAATAACAACAAAAGCAAGCAAACAAAAAATAAACAAACAAGCAAAAGATAAAGAAAGGAAAAAAAATAAACAAAACATTAATGCTTCGAAACTCACTTAATTGAGTGATTTTGTTAACGCGCTGAAAAGTAACTAGGCGATGAACGTTTACATGTTAATGTTGTACTTTTAATTAAGTTTCTGTTTAAAATCTTCAGTATCGTTACTGCAGTTTTCATTGATTGGTAGTTTATTCCATAATCTAAAGTTAATCGGGAAATAAGAATACAAATGGCTATCTACGCTTGAAGTAAAACGGTAGTGTATATTATATGCATATAGGCATATCGTATTCTCGATTATATGGATGTGATATATTTATCACACATGTGTATGGATAGATATGGTCTATCTTTTCACATAGCACGATTATATTATTATAGATATATGGCTTACATAGAAGTTACACACGCACACACACACACACACACATATATATATATATATATATATATATATATATGTACATGCATAATACATACTTACATATATACATACATATATACATACATACACACTGACATACATACATGCATACATACATATATACATATACATACATACATGCATATATACACTCATACATACATACATATATACATACACACATACACTCATACATTCATACATTCATACATATATATACATACATACATATTAAGTGTGCATATAGTGTTAATCTGAAAACGCCTACTCCCAAGACCATTGCTGGCATAAGACAGACTGAGACTGTGATGTGACTATGGGACTAAAACGTGAAAACGTGAATGTGACGTGACAGTGACAGTGACGTGACAACAACTGTGACTATGATGTGACTTCGGCGTGACACCAACCTTGACATTGTCGTGACTGTGACGTGTCTAAGACAGTGACGTGACTTTGACGCGACAGTGCCGTGACTACGACTATGACTTTGACGTGATTGTGACGTGACTCCAACTGCGACTGTGATGAGACTGTGAATGTGACATAACTGCGATCCAACTGTGGATGAAACTGGGACGATGACTGTGACTGTGACTGTGACTATGGCGTGACTGTGGCCATAACAGTGACTGTGAATGTGACTCTGACCATGACAATGACGTGACTGTGACTCTCACCGTGCCTGTGACATGGCTGTGACAGCGCCGTGACCGTGAGTGCGTCGTGACTCTGTGACTGTGGCACACCCTGACCGTGACTGCGACCAGACTGCCCGCCTCGGCGACGTCTATCTAAGCGTGCCGTCAAACAGGGGCACTGGGACAGCAGGAACATCAGCTCGCCCCTCTAGGCGTGCACCTGGTCAGCCAGCCAGCCAGCCAGTCAGCCTGACGGACCGACCGACCGACGGACAGCCGAGACTCGCTCACCATCAACGCGCGTGCGGACTCGCCAGATCTCTGAGGGAGTGGGGGGGGGGGGGGGAGGAGGTGTAGTTCAGGGTAAAAGGCCTCTAAGGGGGAGGGGTGGGGGAATTTCTGCCAGTCTTGGCGGCGGGCAGACTGTTTCCGCTTCCACTTCCACGCAACGCGTGCGGGCTCTGGGCGAGCTGGCGAGGCGAGGCGAAAGGGGCGCGCGATGACCTCGCGGTCCTTCACTCCGTATCGTAACTCGCGCCTCGTGTGACGTAATGAACGGATGTAAGTTTCTTTGGAACTGACCGCACGGACTACGTTTTACCTTTTGCCTACCAACCGCGGTGGCCATTGTTGTTGTTATTCTTGTTGTTAGGTATTCTTGGTGTTCATTTTCTCCTTCTTTGATTACCGGATGAACCGGGGAAAATAACGTCTCTGTGAGTTGGTATTTTTGTTTGTCTCTACTTCAATTAAAAATTACAATGCAGCTATTTTTGTTTATCTCTACTTCAATTTAAAATATTATAATCAATGTTGCTATTTTTATCTCTACTTCAATTTAAAATATCATAATGAAAGTTGCTATTTTTGTTTTGTCTACTTCAATATAAAATTACAATGCAGATATTTTGGTTTTCTGTCCTTTAATTAAAATTTAATGAATGTTGCTTTTTTGTTTTCTCTACTTCAATATAAAATTACAATGCAGATATTTTAGTATTCTGTCCTTCAAGTTAAAATATCATAATGAGTGTTGCTGTTTTTATTTTCTCTACTTCAATTTAAAATATGATAATGTTGGACGAAGTTAGAAAAGTTGTGTTTTCCGAATTTTCCGGGTTGACGTAGGTATTTTTTATGAAGTCATGCGAACAGATGCCTTTTGTTGTATGGATTGCCCAAATATGGCAGAGAGCTGAAACAAAATATTGAATCCAAGTTTTCTTTTTCTTGAATACGTGAAAATACACCCCCCCAAAAAAAACAACAACAACCCAAACAAAACAAAACAAAACAAAAACAACAACAAAAACAAAACAAAACAAAAAAACACCAACAAAAACAACAAAACAAACAACACCAAAAACAAAACAAAAGCAAAAACAAACAAAACAAGCTACAAACAAAACAAAAAACAAGAACAAAAACAACAAAAACAACAAAAGCAAAACAAAACAAACAACAAACAACAACAACAACAAAAGGCATTAAAACAAAAACAAAGCAACAAAAATCAAAACAAGTAAAAACAGAACAAAACAGAACAAAACAGAACAAACGATTAAAAAACAAAACAGAACAAACAAACAAACAAACAACAACAACAACAAACGAACAATCTGTTCATGTGGATCCGCTGCTGTTTCATATTCACGTCCTTTAAAAGGGAATAGAATGTGAAGGGTCTGAGAGAATTATATTATTAGTTTAGTTTGGAAACATCTTCACGGACAATAAGAACGTAGACTACCATCCAAAAGTCGGGTATGGTACAATTCAGTGTACGCAAGGATTATTCAAAAGTATCAGAAAACGCGGTTATAACGATAGTAACACAACAGGATATACATTATATTATATTAATTGTAACAATGATTGTTTTTATTGTCATTATACTTTTTATTCTTGTCGGAAGAAGGGTTTAAACCCGAAAATTAAATGTCTCGTTTTGTCTTTATAGTCGAGACCTTTTTTATCTATTTTACCTCGAGGTTTACTATTCACTAAAACCATAGTAAGTACAACATAAAGACATCATCATCACCCGCATCATGATGAATTTTCAACGACAAAAGCAAAATAAAACTAAGCAATCCCCCCAAAAAAAAACCCCAAAAAAAAAAACAAAAACAAAAAAAAAACCCAAAACAAACCAACAAAAAAACAAAAAAAACAAAACAAAACAAAACAAAACAAAACAAAAACAAAAAACAAAAAATAGAAGGGGGATGGGGGGGGGGGGGGGGGGGGGGGGGGGGGGGGGGGGGGGGGGGGGGGGGGGGGGGGGGGGGGGGGGGGG
>JBCJKE010161806.1:0-10472 GCA_039654525.1 Melibe bucephala
TCTCTCTCTCTCTCTCTCTCTCTCTCTCTCTCTCTCTCTCTCTCTCACACACACACACACACACACACATATATATACCCACAGACACTCACAAGAAAATGATAGAATAATAACACAACATACTAGTGTCATCATTGAAAAATCACGATTTCAAGGCAAGAAATACCAAACAAAAAAGAAATCATGACAATAAGAAAAATATACAACAAACAAAATTAAAACAGAAAATACAACGTAACAAAAAAAAAAAATAAATAAGACAAAACTAAACACAGACAACCATAAAGACAATAAATCTAGAAATAAATTATAAACGTCGTTTAAAGTTATGCTGGCAATGCCTAAATCCCTCCCAAATCGGCTGTCGGAATCCACAAGAATTTTGACAGCCGGCACAGGCGTAACCGCAGCAAATATTGTCTATCAATGGAGTGCTTGGGGTAAAGGCTTAGAATTAGAAGACAGGATGGACATCCCATAATTTATGACCCACTTATTCGCACTTGACCTGAAGACTCTCCACAAGCCCCTTTCTTGCAAATACCAACAAAGCTCAAACCAAGCTATCTTACAGACAGTTCTTGTTCTTGTCTTTGTTCTTGTTCTTGTTCTTGTTCTTGCTCTTGTTCTTCTCCTTTTCCTTTTTATTTTCCGTTTCCTTCTCCATCTTCTTTTCCTTCTCCACCTCCTACTCTTTTTCTAAAGTGTCGTGTCTTTTTAGGTGACGAAAATAAGACAGCTTTTATATTCTGATTAATGTAAATAATCTAAAATCCGTGATTTGGAATCTTTCTTTAATGCTAATGTCTGTTCTCTTGCTGTCCATGGTACTCTAAGTATTTTCCTATAACATTTCTTCTCAAATGTATTGATTTCATTTTCGTCATTTTTTAAATTGTCCATACGTCACATCCATATGAAGCTGTAGGGAAAATGCAGGTGTTTAGGGTTTTCAGTTTGTGATATATGAACAGACATTAGAAAAAATAACTTATTCTACAACATTCCCACCCCACACACATCTGAATGGCGTGGAAAGATATGTTCTTCCGTCAAGCTCTTCCTTAATAAGTTCTTCCTACCAACCCAACGTATCGGCAGGATTCGAAATGGGAACTCCATTTTCTACAAGCCAGATTTTTACCAGTGGACCATAACATTACGTCATCTTATCGTTGGCCTTATCCCCTTCGTTCACCTTCTCCTCTTTGTCGCCTTTTCCTACCTATCATTATCACCATACGCGGTCAAGGCATTGAACTTTTAACCCGTGGAATCAAGGGTTCGTGCCCCGCTTCGGCATTTTGTTTTTTTCCATAGCCTCGAAAATTCACCCCTATTGCCCGCCTTAGCGGTGCTACTCAGCGGCTAACGCCTGGGTCATTCAGGTCTTTCCTCAGAATAGAGTGACCCTAAAGAAGAATTCTCCCACAGAGATAATAAAGATCCTTATTTTGTATTATAATTATTTTTATGATTTTCTTTCAACCCGTCCCCCCCCCCCATACCTTCCTCATGTTCTTCCTCCTCCTCCGCTCCATCCTCATCAACATCATTAGCATGGTTTCATCTCTCAACCATTGTTTACTCTTAGATATAAATGTAACTGTATAACATAATTGGGCTTTTAGAACTAAGACACCGTCAGAAAAGCCAGCAGTAAAAAGAAACCGTGAGCAGAAAGAAATAGAGAGGCTCCGAAAAGAAAAAGAATGTTATAAATAGAATAAGACATCTGCTAAAATAGATCTGGGGAATTCCACAACCAAAGGGAAAATGCAGTGAATGCAACATATATGGAATTAGAATGTACCGTTACTTGGGGAGTACAGTAGCTTAGTTGGTAAGTCGTCGGGATCTACAATACGCGAATCAGGGATACGCAGGATCAAATCCTTTTAGAACCGCATCGGGAAACAAAGGCAGTCCCAGGGCACTGGGTGTCATGAACCTAGTGTGGCCTGGTCTCCTTTATTTTGTTAGGCGTTTGAGGCCGAGACACCTGTTCGAGGGCGATTCTCTTCTCTGAAGACCTGGTATTGTCTCATTCTATAAGATTTTGCTAAGCTTGCGTGATGAGTTGCATTCTCTCCATAAGGCCAGACTTTTACCCTAGACGCTCTCCCAAGAAAACAAATCCAAACCAGCATTGTATCATTCCAAGAACACTGAAGCTCACCAGGATCTCATAATGAGTGTGGCGGGAAAACAGTACCTCGTAGATTTAAAAAATTACTTTTGCCATTCATTTTGCCTTCGGGTTGAAAATTCTCTCAAAGATTTTATCTAAATATGTTATCAGATAATCTTGCTTTCTTTGCAAAATGGTTTAAAAATAACCTAGTGAAATTTGAGATGCAATTGGTGAGAGAATTCAACGTAGATAAAAAGACAAGGAACTTTTTTAACACAACCAGTCTATGTTAAAAATATGAGGGACATTCGAATAGAAGAAGAGTAAGACTAATACAGGCATGTACAAAAAGCCCAGCAAAACAAAACAAAACAAACAACAACAAAAAACAAAAAACAAAAAAAAAAAAACAACAAAAACCAAATCAAAAAGACAAAAGCAAAAACAAAACAAAAAGCAACAAACATGCAAAACAAAATAACAACAATAACAAATACCCCGCCCCTCCAAAAAAAGAGGGGAAAAAAGTAAAAAACAAAAAACAAGCAAACGCAATCCAAACAAAAAAAAAGAAAAAAAAAAGAAAAAAAAAAAGAAAAGAGAAAGAAATCACCGTTGCTGCTTGATATTTGTATAAATTATCTTCGGAATTAAGATTGCTTAGCAATACTGTTGATACTGTATTAGATTTCTTCCCCTATTTCCACTTCCAACCCAACACATACACGACCAAAGATCATGACATTGTGCTAATTATTTGATTATATCGACTGCGAAAAATCTCCACAGGAGGTAGCCCCCGGGTCACGATTTGCCTGTGAATAGGCTCCATCCTCTTTTTTCTTTACGTCTGATAAACAAAAGATTTAATTACATGTCGATTAACTCTGTGTGTGGGGAGTAAAGGCTCTGGGGAAGAGTATCAGGCTTTAGGGGCTGGGAAAGGGTGGGGTGGGGCTCAGGAGTAAGGAAGGGGGGGGGGGTTGATGACATGACGAATAATCGGCAAAATCAAACGAATTCGTTACAAAGTTCAAGCTACCGTGTATATAAAAAAGTGCAATGATTTGAAGGGGAAAAAACATTCAAGTAATTTGTATGGTTAATAAAAAGCACTTGGTATTAATTAAACAAACAAACAAACGATAAAGTGGGTGGGTGGGGGAAGGAAACTAAACGAAACAGAATATGGTCGTTAAACAAAGCTCTTTTTATAATTGGAGCCCACTATGTCTTGGGTTTCTGTTTTGGCGGACCTTTTGACAGTCGATGAATGTGTTGATAAGAGCTTTTGAGAGTCCATCCTTCAAAGTGACTATTTGCACTGAATCGGTGCGTGCAAAAGGCCTAACGAATTCATGTGCCGTAAACATGTTTACTTGTTTGATGAGGTTCTGTCCTAAAGTGGAAACCTGCAATTTGCGCTCTTTACAGTTTACGCACAAACTCACTGAGACCAACATTGGACTTGAGCCTGCAGATATATTGCAGTAATATTCAGTAATACTCGCGGCCTGTTTGCGTATGGGTACGGATCTTGAATGACGGTAGTTTCTCCAACAAACTTCTACACTGTTTGCATTGTCGTGGTTAAACCGAGCAGAAACAGGGCTCATATTAGTGCTAATTAGAATCACTTCCACTCGCCCTCACTGATACGGCCTTCGTGATCTTTGTAAATAGAACGATCATTAGAATGACCAAATTACTACGGCGTGGTTGTTTGCATTGACTCATATTGTTTAAGGTTCGTCTAAAGATAGGTACTGCTATTGACTCTTTTTATCTAACTTCACCTGTACTATAACAGGAACCGTGTTTTTGCCAATATGCCCAAATAAGATATTGATAACGTCGTGGTGTGGCATGGAGTAAATTACCACACACTTTGACCATCTCCTATTGGAAGGCCGGAGGGATTAAAACATTTTATATATTATACAGTCGTCGAATTACTATTGGTGTATTAGCACACTCCCCTCTATTTCTCTTATCTCTATCTCTCTCTCTCTCTCTCTCTCTCTCTCTCCTTCCAGCTGTATCTCTAGTACTCCTTGGGAATGCGTTTTGGCGTAATCTTCATGTCAGGACTGACTTCACCCGCTCTCCATAAAAAAGCAAGAACAAAAACAAAGACAACCCCTCCCTCAGCCAAACCCTTAAAAAACCAAACAAAGCAAAACAAAACGAAACAACGCCGAAAAAAACAACAAACACAGACAAACACCCCCAGCCCACCCCTAATAAAACCCAACAAAGGGCAAAAACAAAACAAAAGCAAACCAAACCCCTCCAAAAACAAAGCAAAACAAAACAACAACAACAACAACAATCCCAAACCAAACAAAATAAAACAAAAACAAAATAAAGTTCAACAAGAAATAATACAAAACCCAATAACAATAACCATACCACAAATAACAAACAATGACAAAAGCCCCAACAAACATATTACACACAAAAAAATGCAAAAACAAAACCAACAAAACAAAAAGAAGCAAAAACAAGAAAGAAAGAAACAAAGCAAATGTAAAAACAAACAAATAGGAAGATGCCAATTTTTGAAACAACGTAGCAGCACAACTCTACCATATATTTCTATTCAAACCAGTTTTGTAAGGCATTGTGGGAATTAAGGAGTATAATATTAAAAATTTAAAACAGCTGCGAAATGGGAATGTCGAACTCACTACTTAGCAGCATTCAAGTAAGAAAGAATGTAGACTTCGCAGAATTTAGTGACCCGAATTGCCTTGATTCAAACCTTCCTCTAGACCGCGTTTCTAGATCTAGATCTACACCTAGAACAGTTTTAGATTTAGCTTCGGTGTCATTGTCCCGGGTTCAGTTCTCAGTGGAACCACACATTTTCTTATTTTTCTTAATTAAATTCTACCCTCTGTATTTACAAATATTTTCTTTGGGGCCAATTTAAAATGTCTGGATCTAGTGATTTATTTCTAATTACTTGTCTTAGACTTAGCAGACGGCAAATAGCATCATACTGTTCAGAAGCATTCTTTCACAGTAAATCTGTCCCTCCCCTCCCCACTCCAACCCACCCCTCGAAGACGACGTTTCTCCTAAATTTCTTACATCTTACCATTACCTGTTCAACCTTGATTTTTCACAATATAGATACCGGTAGCAAATTGTAGGTTCTAGGTCTAGCTCTAGATACTAATTGTTAGTTCATCCATATACCTCTGTGCAAAGAAAACATCTGGAGAGGAACTCAAATAGTCTAAAAATTTCCAAATAAAATCTGGAAACGTTGTGGCATGGAAAGGGTAATTACAACACAAATTACAAAAGGGTCATTAAAAAGATAAATAGGCAGTGGTAGAAGAAAAGCTGTACGAACAAAGCAAAATATGGACGGCGTTCAGGATTCCATAATTGGCTCACAAAAGGAAGAAAACCAGGATGTGATCAACGATCAATTAGACAAAAGTGAGAAAATATCCAAAACTCAATGCTTTTACGTTTAAAAGAATCAGATCGTCGATAAAAATATATTAGTTGTTAAAGAACAACAAAGATCACGCTAAAGATTGCATTGAGACAAATTTAACCGTAAAGATGTGAGGCCCATTGTGTTCACCGGAAGATCAGACCGACTTCACACTCGAAATACACAGTAACAGAAAAAGATGATACCCATGATCACTGCAGTAGAAAATCACTTCTTTCCCTGAGTATAAACTCGTTTTCCCCACAAAAAAGCGTATGGTTTTAGCTGGTATAACATGGAAAAGCAAAACAGGAATTCTCATTTTTATGCATAGTATCTGAAAGTGAATTTAAACAGTTATAGGAATTACTTGAAGCAAAATAAAACTTGATGCCAGATTGCCAAAACTTTTTGTCCAAACAACAGCTGCTTCATTTTACAAAAAGACGATCCTTCGTAAGTTAGACACAGGTATGAGGCACGGGATTGAATTATAAGACAAAGAATATAGGATTAGACGATTCGGTATCAATGTCCCGGCTTCAATTCTCAGTGGAACCACACATTTTTTCTTTCTTTATTTTTTTTAATGAAATTATTCCCTATATATTTGTAAATATTTTCTATGGGACCTATTTAAATTGTCTGGATCTCATTAGTTAGATATACTTCTTTCCCCAACAAGTCAGTTAACACAAAATTTAATTTCACTCCATTTCAAGAAACATCACATTATTTATACAGAAAAGCGAGTGGCTCCCACAGTCGTCTAAAGTAAATCCTACGAAATGCTCTGTGTGGAATTCCTTGTTATACCTCCCCCCCCCTCCCCTTTTTAAACAACAGTGTAATCCTTTCATACAGGAGGCACTGAAACAAACACTACTGACACCCTGGAACCGATTGGCATAAGGAGTGAATGATCAGAAAGGCACTTCAACTTGGAGGAAAACGATTACGCCTCGTTATTCAACAAGGGGGAGGAACAACCTGCAAATCTGAGCGACTAATCTCTAAAGGAAATCCCATTCTCCTTTAGATCGATATTCAGTGTCTCGACTTGGATCACACAGAAATGAATACATTTTCTTTATATTTTATTCTCTTGCGAATTGTATGCTTTTTCTGTATTCTTGTGTATTAAAATCCTTTTTACCTTTCAGTGTATTGGGTTTAGACTCCCGAAATTATCTTCCTCTTGTCTTCATTGATCTGGTCTTTTCTGTGTCCGGTGAAAGTCATTTACTGTTTAAAAGACATTTAAAGTAAAGCATACGATGGCATAGATTTGAAATAATAAGACCCCAACGTTCGAAATGGTTAGTATTTCTTTATCATACATATTTCTATTGCCAATGTAGCAAAAATTCATATGCATTAATGTTGTTGTTGTTGTTACTATCAGTATTATTATCATCATTACTATTATTATTATTATTATTATTATTATTATTATTATTATTATTATTATCATTATTATTGTTATTATTATTGTTATAATAATAACTTGGTGGTAGCGGTGGTGGTGGTGGTGGTGGTGATGGTGGTGATGGTGATAATGATGATGGTGATGATGGTGATGGTGACGATGATGAAAAAATAAAAGTGGTAATAAACGTTTTTTCTGTCTTCCCCTCCCCTTTTTTTTCCTTCCACGCTCGCCTCTTAAACGATAGCCTGCGCACTGAATATAATAGATTAGAATGCAGTTCAACGCCTTGTCTCACACTGCCACATTTGTAAATTATCCAGACGCATCACTCATCTCCAGACCGTTTCTTTTTATCAACTTCTTGCTTGCATTTAATTTTGTTCATAACCATAATACAATTTACACTGCCATGAAGTCAAAATCTAAAAATGTCTATCTTGAATTACCCACGTTCCATTATGAAGCTGAGGCTTCACAATCGTGAAGAGTGTTGGTTTGAAATTGCTTTTTTTTTTATAATGCAATAACCAAATCCCAACTTAAACCAGTCTTATTCAGGGCTGCACCTCTCAAGGACCAAATTGTGCTTGTCTATAATATATGTGAGCGTGTATGTGTGAACTTAAACGTTAAGGTCGAAAGAGAGAGGGCCCACATTTCGTACAACTCCACAATGCTTCCTCATTCATCCTCATTGTTTTTTCAACGGATGTAATATAACGCTATAAATTTCACTACCGTGAACAGAGTGCAGCCTCAAAATAACTGATTGACGGTTCACATGTGAAACCTCCTCATTCACACACGGGTAGACTGTGAAATTTGTTTTAATGCAGCAATAAAATTTCTTCCTCAGTCTAGCCGTGACGCGAGTCTGCGGGTTGAGTAAGTCCGGGGATTGGGGGGGGGGGGGGAGGGGAGGGGAATGGTGGTGGTGATTGGTGATCAACGACATCACAGATCTAAGATTAGATTAATTCATTGAGCGACACAGGCTGGGCGAAGTCTTAATGTGTAATTGTTTATTGTAATCGTAGATCTAGCAACATGGGTGATAACGCTTTGATTGCTGCTGTTAAAAAACGTGAAGCTGTGCCCCCAATATCCCCTTCTATATGCTTGTCTTCGCTTCAGCCAATAAAGGATCATTAATCGCAAACAGCTCTCGAGCAACCACACTCGGCACCATCTTGAACGTAAATGAACGAAACCGGATGGGTTGAGGTTCCACTATGCTTGCACTTTCACATTTCATCAGTCCACAACCCAACCATAAGAAAGGAGGAAGCAATGTGAAGGTGTACGAAATGTGAATGTGGGCCCGCTCTATTTCGACCCTTAGTCTGTTAGGAGACCTTGGAGGGAAGAGTGTGAGTGTGGGTGTGTGTGTGGGGGAGAGGGGGCGGGCTGGTATTTGCGGTGGCAATTCTGACATGATGATTTTGTTTTAATACTATTCACATGAAGAGATGGGAGTCCTTGAAGAGCGAAATCAAAAAATGATAACATAATATAAAATCTTAAGGTAAAGCTTCAATTTATTCAGAAACAGAAATCATGAAAGGCCGCGACATTTTTCAATATAACACAAAGAGCAAAAAGGATCGAGCCATGCAGCTTTCAAAGTTCAAAATTGGACGCCTCAACATTGTGAATGGTATCAGTCCACCACTACATTTTCATTGAAAGTCAACGGAATCAGTGATATAAAGCCGTCATGTGGACAACAAGAGGAAGGTGGAGAAAAAGAAGGATATACTATCTATCTATCTATCTATCTATCTATCTATCTATCCATCTATCTATCCATCTATCTATCTACTATCTACTATCTATCTATCTATCTATCTATCTGTCTGTCTGTCTGTCTATTTATCTATATATTTATCTATCTGTCTGTCTACCTATCTATCTATCTATCCATCTATCTATCTATCTATATATATATGTGTATATATAAATATATATATATATATATATATATATATATATGTGTGTGTGTGTGTGTATGTGTTTGTGCCTATATAACAATCCATCCACCTGTCTATATATCAACCGAGTCATATATAGAAATAATATCATAACACAATATATAATGATATTATACACATACCATATACATAATATTAACGGTATGCATGCTGATAGTAAACGAACACATTTATATCTATAATATAATAACATTGGGAGACGCCGGTGCAGTCAGGAATGTGAGCGGAATACAAATGAACATGGCCGTACAAACCCGATTGGGGGAAAGACGAGGAGTATCGTGCCTATCGATTATTTCAAATAAAGATAATGTGACGAGTACCACCGATTCTCCCACCCAGGCCTAGTCGCGGCTAATGGATTCCTTCATCTTTAAATTTACACAGGCAAACGAGAGTTAATCTCTTTGAGAGCGGTAGGAAGGATTATATTCCCAACGATAATTTGGCCACCGTCGTCCATCATTCGACATCGATGAGATTTTTCACACCAGGAAGCGATTTAAATAACTGTAGCTGAATTCGATACTCCATTGTCCAATGACAGGTAAGGATCGCTTTAGCGACGAATGCGTAACGACAGGTACTTAAAGTAAGGATTCCTAAACATATTTTCATTAATTGATCAAATCAAAACTATTTCATCCTTCATCACAGAATCTATAGCTACAGCCATGAATCGTAGCAGTCGTTGTTTTTAATTAATTAAAAAGGAGCGGAGATCAAGTTACGGGAACGAGACGAGGACAACAGAACTCATACATCAATGTGAATACAGCGATGACGAATCATGGACCATAATTCGTGTGGCTGATAAATCGATGCGAGATAGACCGATCGCTCTCATTAGACGACACTTTCTTGATTTGATCGAGGCCACATGCAAGTCCCATCTTTGTCCAATACAATTTCTGATTTGTCCAATAGTTTACCGATCTTTGTCTGCACAAAGTTTGACTCGACCAATAGTTCACACATCTTTGTCCATACACGGCTTGGCTTGTCCAAGAGTTCACGATGGTCACAAGACATAACATATGCCAGTGGATTAACTGTTCTACAACAGAATGCGGCAGACCAGCGCAGGACAGGAGCGTGTGCCGGGCTGCTGTGAAAAGGGGAGTGAGGCTATATCCAGGAAGGAAGAAGAAAAGGAAGAACTGTCTGTAACATAGCTTGACTGGTATGATGAGATAGAGAATTAAGACAAGCAGAAAATAAAACTGTCAAAGAAAAGAGAAAAACAAGAATAAGAAAGTTTTAGACAGATTCCAGGGTTTTATTTACCGATGAGAAAAACTTCACATTAGAGGTTGCAAAGAACAGTGAAAACGATCTTTGGCATTCATACATCTTCCATATCACTCAACAGCCTTTACGATGACAAAAAAAGAACATGTTTTGTTTTTTGTTTTGTTTTGTTTTTGCATTTGGGGGTGGGGGTGGGGGGTCCACCCGATA
>JBCJKE010162027.1:2058-17371 GCA_039654525.1 Melibe bucephala
TTTTTTGGCAGGTTTTTCTCATCCTTCGCGTTTTTGTGGGTCTCCCCCCCCCCCCCCCCCCCCCCCTTCCCTTTTTTTTGCCCTTCTCATCCCATCATGCATCATTTTCTTTTTCTCCCACCCTCCTTATCTTTGATCTACCTGTTTTGTCAAATTTTATGTTTCAAAAATTGATATGAAGAGGGAAAATATTTGAGTTGAAAATAAAATAAATTATTCTTAATTGATGCTGCTGCTTATAGAATTGTAGACTCATTTAGGACCATCTGTTAAAATAATCAAACAGTGGTAGTAGTTTTGTAATTCAATACTTTTGATAGGACCTATGCGTCTAAAAGTTGTTTCTCCCAAGAAATTTGTTGCTACACTGTTTTGATTGATAAGTTTGTTTTCACAAAAGAATTATGAAGAACAAGGAGTAGCATCAATAACTGTAACATCAATGACTGTCAAAAACATGTTAAAGATAACTGCTCCAAAACATTCATAAATGAGTCCCAGATTATGGAGAGTGTGTATGGGACCTCATTATCAAAATCAGACATGTAGATGATGTAACGAAAATACAAAAAGATGCTGATAGACTTATAAAGAATTATAATGACACATCAGGTTACACGAAAATGAACATCAACAAATTACAGTGGATACCCCTCAGACAACGAAGAGCTAGAAATTAAGCTATCATCCATTCTTTTCAAAGTAATTTTATGGCCAAGTAGTATTACCATTGAGGAATTCAAAATGTACAATTTCTATATGAGATCTAGTGCTCACTCATTAACATTACTATCAAGTTTAAATAGTCATTTGTATTCATATTTCCATAGTTCTTTCTGATTGTGGAATAAACTTCCAATCAATGTTCAAAACAGCAAATATACAGATTTTCAACAAAAACTTAAATACTCAACTCTGATATCTGAATAGTAGTTAAGTTACTTTTCAGTGTGTTGACAAGAATACCCTGCTTACTGAGTTTGTCAGTTATTATGAAAAAGAAGAATGAGGTATTTTGACTGATAAGCTGCACTTAAGAATATGAAGAGTGAGGAATGCCAGCCTGGTGTTAAAACCTTGAACCCATAGAAATCATTTAGCGGATATTTCAAGTTAATATTTACAGTCAGAAAGCCATGAAACTTGCAGGTTTGGTAAGGAAAAGTTTCATATATAGGGCATTTTGCTTCAACAAGCTTTGTACATGGATTGGAATTTAAGAATGCCAATATAGTAGTAGCAGACTGTTCAATGAGTGGTACATATATGAGATATGATGATTATGACATCATTTCCTAATCTTTTAAAACCAGCATCATATTATAGTTTTTATATTTATATTGATTGTGATTGCTGATCTTCAAGTGAATGCAAAAACAATATGCTTTAATGGTACGCTTAAAAAATCTAAAAAAGTTAAAAATAAAAGTCAGGTGTCCCTGATTTCGTTTTCCATATTCCGGCAGGTCTGCATTCTCTTTGTTCTTCTTTAGTCTTCTGTATACAACTTTCGGCCTGTCTTGTTTTTCAACCTTTTCTCTTTTCTAAGTATGTTAAGTTTTGTGGTAATGTTAAGAGATGGAGGAGTTTGATATAAATGTGGTTTTGTTACATAGTTATTTAGTTAGTGATTTTCTGTCATTAAATTTTATTTTTGTCTTTTCTCGCATTGAAAGCGTTAACAATATAATGTATTTTATTGAAGACAGCTACTCCTATCCATCCAGTTACTGTGTATTTGCTTTGTCAGTCTTAACCCTTATCTTAGTTAGTTAAAATCAAAAGCTTATTATGTATATAATATCTTGTTGCCTCTCCATCTGCCTGTTTTATTTTTATTTGTTTAGTTTTTAGAATTATTTGGTTTATTTTGGGGTTGTGTTGTTGTTTGGTTTTTTGTGTTTGTTTTATTGTTGTTTTTTCGTTGTACTTTAGCATGAATGTTTGGCTTGAACTAAAACAAAGCTCTTTTTGTCTTTTGAAATTAAAAATTTCAGAGCAGAATTAAAAAAAATCATTTTTATTGTAATATTAACACTGCATTTTCTCAAGTTTCCTTTTTTTTTCCTTTTTGGCTGATATCCTCTATAGTGTGAGTGCATGAATGTGTAGCATTATATGTCTATTGTTTTTCAACTCCTCGGCTTCATTGCCCACTAGCAACATCAATAAGAATTTCTTCATAAATGCATAAGAGAGCTGTTTTATTGTGCCACAAACATTCAAGCTCAATGGTCTTATAAAACATCTCTCAAGCAGCAGTAGGGTTTAAATAGCTGTGTATATTTTAGAACAGCCATAATGCTTGAAAGTTAAGGTGAGCCCTTTACTGACTTATTTCCTTTCACATACGTTGTGACTAGGGCAGGATGCAGGTTTGGCCCGGCTGGCTGACAAGGTGGTGCAGACCGTCATTCATGATGCCCTGGCCGTGGCACGGCAGGGTAAGGGGCAGCAGACTCCAGCGGGAGACACTTGTTTTGATGCACATTTCTCTAACCAATGTGTAATGGGTGGCCAGACAGTAGAGACAAGGTCTAACGTTAATGATAGCAGTGATAGTCGGGGCAGGGAGAGAATAAAACCAAGATCACTTCCAGACAGTAGCCACAACCACCAAAATTATACTCCTCTACTAAGTTTCGAACAAGATGTCAGTCAAAGTAGGTTAAAAGCAAGTAGAGCAACACAACAAACTAATGCAAATGCCAGTTCGTCGCTTTCAGCAGAAAGTCAATACTCGGATGATGAGTATGTTACTATTCAGGTTAATCCCATCCATTTGTACCATGGTCAGACTCAAGGACGCATGAAGATAAAATTTTCGATACAGTCCACTGTAAGGAGGAGGATTAGTGCTGAAATGGAAAAAGGCTCCTCTATTGAAGAAATTTTTGCAGCAGTCACAGATCCTGTTGTAGAGCACTGTGAATCAGACACAGTTGAATATGAAGTTGAACCTGTGGAAGAAAAAGGATATTTTATTGATTCAGCTTATTCTCCGGTAAAAGACAATTTTGAGACACTGTACAACTCTAGGTGTGAATCTGGAGAAGAGTCAGCTTATCTTGGACAATCAGAAAATGTCAGAGAAACTGAAATAGATGTTTATAATGAAGAAATTCCACTGAAAGAAATGGCAGTTGAGAAGGAAAAGCTCAACACTCCTGAAAATGAAGATCATAACAGACAAGAACATATTTCAAAGAGGAATGATCAGCCTCATGATATTCTAGAAGAAAAGCTACCATGTTTTCCTGACATTTGTGAAAATCAAACCAAAGCAGAAGAATATCCATTGAATGGAAAAAACGTCACCCATTTCAGGAAGTGCCCCAAAGCATCCAGTAATACAGGAGTGAAATATAACTCAAAGAAAAGATCACCCAAATCAAAAAAGAAAACCAAAACCAAAGAGAAAAAGATGCCCCTGACCACTGTTCAAGAATACTTTGAAGGAACAATGGAAGAAATGGATGAATTTGAAGCTGATTTGGAGAATGCAGATGATAGTTTTGAGAGACTTCTTGTGACAGCTGAAGACAGTTTACTTTTGTCTGGGCACTCAGCTCTAGATTCCACAAATTCAGATGTTTTAGACCTAAATGAATTTGTTGGTCTTGCTCCACTCGCTCTTGATGAAAGTGGAGAGGAAAGTAGTCTTGATCTATCATATACAAGTGATTATTGCAAAGCTTTGAACAAAAAAGAGATCCAGTTAAGTGGACAAGACGCACACAACCCTATTAGTGAACATGACACTCCTTGTTCTCTCATTCCAAAAGTACGGAGTGCAAAGACTAGTCCCATTCCCAAGGTATCCAGCATCGGTGATAGTCCAGTGGAAACTTTAAAGAGTGCTGGCCTCATTGACAGTCCTGAAAGCAAAACTCAACCAAAGACTGACCAATGGACTGACTCTAAAAAAGCACCTCTACAGAAGAGGGATGACATTAAAACAAATCCTGAAGAATGGGAAGAGGCAGACATCATAACTGATGTCAAAAGCGCAGTCGTAGAGAAAACCAACTTCAGAACTAGTTCTAAATCAATCGAAGAAAGTGTGAAAATTGATGCTAAAGCTAGTACTCAAAGAGAAACTGCAGAAAAGACAGTGACCAAAGCTATCCCTGAACAAACAACACATGAAAGAGCAGAAATCAAATCTATACCTGTTAGAAAAACACATGAAATTGGAGAGATCAATATTAGCCCTGGACACATACGGGAAAAGGCAAAAGTAAAATTGTCTGAAAGTCTGTCAGAAGAGAACTCAGGTAGGAGAATTTTCCAGGAAAAAATTAGGGAACAGGTAGAGCTTGGATCGTTACATGGAAGACCATCACAGGAAATTTCAATTATGAGAATTAGACCTGAACAAACCCTAAAGAAGCCAGAAATCAAGTATATGTCTGAAAGAGCACCATCTGAAAAGAAGCACATTTGTGTGAACCCTGAAGGGACACATTCAGGAAAGGATGTTTCCTCTGATTATCAATATACTAAGCCTGTTGTTGAGAAACCATCATCATTGAATAGTTCTGCTGAACTTTTGTACATGGATGCTCTAGAAGATGTCTCTCCCGAGGATTCATCGAACATGCTCTTTTCAGATGCAATTGAGGATATACCAAAAGAACCAACAACACAAGTCACCCCTTTTCTAGAAAATGTCAATAATTTTATTGCTGTTGGTCCAGATGACTTTCCTTATGCGGATGATGATTGTGAAATTAGCAATCATCAGATGTTCAGAGAAACTATGTCTGAACCATTTGAACAAAACCAAGCACCTCAGGATAAACGAATACTTAGCAGAGAAGTTGAAGCATTAATGGGTTTCTCTTCACAAGACTCAAAATACGGGATGGCATTAGATGAACAAGACCCTATTAAGGTCATTGATACGTCTAAAGATGCACCAATGCCTACCAGAAACACAGGAACATTAATTGATGAACCTCCATCTTTCAGAAAGAATATTAAGACAGCCTTTTATGAACCTCAACATGTGAAGGAAATTGATGTCATGAAGACCATAGAGACCAAAGAGGAAGGAATACTTTCAAAAGGATTTGACACGATCTTAGACACACCCATACCTGTCAATGAAATGGAGACAGCAACAGATGAATCAAAGTTTGTTGAGAACAAGATAACACAGACATCTCAAAATTTACCAGTGCCCAAGAAAAAATGTGAGACCATACAAGATGAGCCAATGCTCATGAGAAGAATCTCTTCAGGTATGGATGACATAACAGCTGTACAGAATGTTAATAAATCAAACGAAATGGCCATTGATAAACCCTGTTTTATCGACAGAACTGAGACAATCATAGATTATGAACCAGAAGTCATCAAGAAAATAAGAACTGTCAGTGATGAACCACAAACTGTCAAGAAAATTGAGACAACCACTGATGATCAACCAGTGAGTGTCAAAATCATTGGAGATAAACTATCGTGCAACAAGAAAAAAGAGACGTCCAGTGATGAACCACTACATTTGAAAAAAATCAAAACATTTGTTGATGGTCCACCACTGCCTGCCAAGAAAAAAGAGACAGCAATTGACGATGAACCACTGCTTGCCAAGAAAAAAGAGACAGCAATTGACGATGAACCACTGCCTGTCAAGAAAAAAGAGACAGCAATTGACGATGAACCACTGCCTGTCAAGAAAAATGAGACAGCAATTGACAATGAACCACTGCCTGTCAAGAAAAATGAGACAGCAATTGACGATGAACCACTGCCTGTCAAGAAAAAAGAGACAGCAATTGATGATGAACTGCTACCAGCCAAGAAATTTGAGACAGCAATTGACGATGAACCGCTTCCTGCCAAGAAATTTGAGACAGCAATTGACAATGAACCGCTACCTGCCAAGAAAATTGAGACAGCAATTGATGATGAACCGCTACCTGCCAAGAACTTTGAGACAGCAATTGACGATGAACCATTGCCTGCCAAGAAAATCGAGACAGCAATTGATGATGAACCGCTACCTGCCAAGAAATTTGAGACAGCAATTGATGATGAACCGCTACCTGCCAAGAAATTTGAGAGAGCAATTGATGATGAACCGTTGCCTATCAAGAAGTTTGAGACAACTGTTGCTGAAACTGTTCCAATGAAAGAAGTTGAAGTAAACCTTGAAAATATACCCCTATCTGTGAAAAATATGGAGAAGACCATTGATGAGTCACTGTCTATCATGAAAATTGAGACTGTAATTGATGAACCAGGGACTGTGAAAACAATTGAGGCAGCCATTGACGACGAACTACAACCTATGAAGAAAACCAAGACAACCTTAGATAAACCTGAGCCTGAAACATGTGTTGATGATGATGTCCTTTCTCCGGAAAAGGGGATTTATGCTACATGTAATGAAGATTTAGTGGAGCACATCTTTGGCACAAGTCCTACAACAAAGAGGAGGATAAATATTGATACAGATACAGATCCTTTGGAACAACAAAGAATAGATGCGCATAAGAGCGAAACTGCCATTGATGAACTTGTTTCCAAGGATGATGATAATGTAAGTGACTTGGCTCCTGAACTACAGAGAGAACATGCTTATTATGATACTATTGTCAACAGAGACATTAAAACAGCAAATGAATACAATGCACGTGCTGGGAAAAAACAGATTGTTATTGAAGACTTTTTGCCTTTCAATCACAGGGAAACGGAGAGCAAAGATGATGGCTACCTACCCATCATTCAAAAAATGTCAACTATTGATGACATCATTAAAAATAAAGATATAGATCCAAAAATTGATGATATAATTCCAAGTAAAATGACAGAGACATTTATTGATGACATCATTCCTCCCAAGAAAATGGAGACTGCTTTTTATGACACTGTTTCAGTCAGCAAACATGATTGTGAATTCTATGGAAATGATGAAAACGTAAGTCAGTCTTCTGATAATGAATATAATCATCCAAGAGTCTCTCAACAAATTTCCTCTAAATCAGAAGAGGCAGTAGTGGATGTGCCATTGGGTACACCCCAAGGGCAAACCAACATTAGCCAGAAACATTTTGATAGTCCCAAGGAGAGAGAATTGAGTGATGTTGAAGCACATACTGGTGAACAGCAACAAGAAAATGCTTTCCCATATTCAAACTCTATTTTAGATGAAATGCATCTAAAGAAGCACAATGAGTTAATGGAACTTTCCAGTGCAAGAAGTTTCTTCACCCCTCCTGTAATAACAGTGTATCCTGTCACTGAGTGTCCCAGTCCACCTCTGCCTCCTTTTCCTGATACTGTTGATGTTCCAAGCATATCAGATGATGACCATGGTGGAAATAAAAAGCAGAAACCTCATATGCATGTAGTATCTCCGCCCCAGATCCCCCAAGAAAAACCAAAGTGGAAGCCAAAATCAAGACGGCAGAAAGAGTCCCACCAGGAAAGATCAGAGCCTCAAAATTATGAAAAATCACAGTCTGATGTATATAAGCCCCAAAGCAATGATGCATTTGAAAATAAAACGAATCGAGAAAACTCATCACCTCCTAAGTCACACCGGGGTTCTGGAAGTGTTTCCAGCTTGCAGCATTATAATCGGAGATCTAGAGAAGAATCGGATAAATCAAATCAATTTTCCTCTAGCAGATCAAATTCCAGTCCTGTGAAAGAAGACTATATTAAACCTGAAAGAGATGAGGATGAGAGACGGTCTAAGAGATTAGGAGACAAAGAAGAAAGGGAAAGAAGAAAATCGGAAAAAATGAATTCTTCTAGAAGAAAAAGCTCAGGAAACAGAAGAGCACAACAAGATACTTTTGAAGATAATGAGGATGACAAGGGACGCCACAGTGTGGAAAAATACTCAGAACAAGGAAGTGCTTCATCAAAAAAAGAGAAAGATCGCAGAAAGAGAGAAGAAAGGGAAGATTCAAATAATGAGGAAAGAAGACATGAATATAGAAGGAAAGCGAGGCAAAGTGATTCAAGATCTTCAGATTATGATGATGACAGAAAGAGGAATAAAAGGTCATCAAAAATGAGATACTCAGATGTTTTTGATGATGAAAGAGTTGAAAGAGACGTGGTGTCATCCCGGAAAGCTAAATCAAGAACACCTCCTGAGTATGAAGATAGAAATCATGATTATCATAGACATTCTAGAAAGCCAAAGCAACAAACTTCCCCAGAGCCGATCGAAAAAGTTGAAAGAGATCATCGTGCTAGGTCAAAAGATGTGGATGCCATTCCAAGCCAATCTGACATAAATTCCCATTCACTGCCCATAAACAAAAAACAGGGACCCCATAGAAAATCAGTTGAGGTTGAGTATAGTACCAGTAAAAAGATCGAACCAATTGATGAATTTTTAAGTAGTCCTCGTTATGAAATAGATGTTGAAAAGTCACCACGTCTTCACCGTCGTCGAGGTGGAGCCATTGCTAAGGGACCCAAAGATAACAAATTAAGCCCTGGAAAGCTTTTGCCAAGCAAAGAGAGGTGGCCTTTGTCCGTCAGTAGTGAGCATTTACTCCATCCCTCAAACTCATCAAGACATCACCGATCTTGTACTTCTCTTGCATCATCAACTGGATCGAGAAAGGCCAGAAGTATTAGTCCCAGACATTTCGCAGATGACACATGCACTGCTTGGCAGGTGGACCAAGTAACAGGGAAACCATATAATTTTACACATCCGTTAATGTTGTCAATGGAAAGTTTGTGCCCCGGAAGCAATGTCAGTTTAAGAATGCTCAAAGCAAAATCTGAACTTTCCCTTAATTCTTATGAAATGCAAAGAAGTCATAATCTTTCAGCAGAAGAGCAATGTAACCTGAATAATGATGAAACAGATGTAAAGAAATTTGATAAATCTGATGATTTGAATGAAAAGGAAAAGGAAGATGAGAAATTTGCAAAAAGTAAAGACATCACAGATAATGATGCAGGACCAGTGAGATCTGACAAATTTGAAAGGGGAAATGAACAAGAAAGGAAACCAGGAAGAGACAATGATGGTGACCCAGAAATGCAGAGAGAGAGAACCAGAAGATCAAGAAGAGAAACTCGTAATGATTTTGAGGATAACAAAGTTGAATCAAGCACTGGGCAAGACAGATGGTCTGGGCGAGAAAGTGAAAGTAGCAAGAAGCAAGTTCGAAGATCTAGACGAAGGTATGATACAGATCCTGATGAAATCTCAAAACCAAAATATAAAGAGGATTTCAGTGACAAGAAGAGCAAAGATGAGACAGAAAAAGAGGATGGTAATGAGAGGGCATTGAGACCAAAACGAAGTAGTGCACAAAGAAAGATTGGTGTTGATGAAACCAACATGAGGAGAAGCCAGAATGAATTTGATCTACCAAGAGAAAATACTCTATTTGATGATTCGCAAGGACTGGACAGTGGTCCAGAAAGGAGAAGGCAGTCTGGTCGTAAAACAAAGATGGATAGAGACAAAATCCCTGAAGATGACAAAGGCAAACAAGATCTACTTTCACAAGAGATGGAGCCTTCCTTGTTTTTCAGCCCAGTTGATCCTGACATGGTCAGACTTGACAGTGACGATGACCTTTTCACTCCCAAAAAAAAGGGATTCTTGAGTAAACTCAGTTGTGTTGGCAGCAGAAGTTCTGATGCCGCCAGAAAGAAACATACGATTACCAGTAAAGCCCCTCTTGAAAAACCAGATTCCTCAGACCAGAGGAAAAAGAATTTGAATTACTATGAAGAGGGGGAAAAGAGAAAAACAAAAAAACTCTCAAAAAATAAACAAAAGGAAGACAAGACTGGCTTCTATTTTCAACATGAAAGTGATGAGTCGGATTCAAATGCAGATGAAGCATTTGTACCAAAAAAAACATATTATGAAAAGACAGACATGTTCCAAGCACCCAAATCGCTGACTTCTTTTTCTGCAGATCCAAGAGAAAATGAAGATTATAGGGATTTGTTTTTTCAAAAGAAAAGCCGAAAGTCCAACCGCCGTGATGTTGAAGACAGGTCCCATAAATCTGAAAGACAAATAGATGATGATGAAGCAGAACAAAGGGAAAACCTTGATGAGACCTCACCTCATGGAGATAATGACAGACCACCCAGGTCCAGAGAGAGACATTCTGATAGAAAGGCCCGTAATGATTTTTCTCCTCAAAGTAAGCATGCTGATGATGAAAGAGCAATTTCAGGTAAGATCTGGGAACCAAGAGCCAAAAGGGATAAGCAGTCAAATCTAAGGCCTAGGCCATCTAAAAGTTTAGAACGACCAAAAGCTAATGGGACTACAGGATTGCTAGGGGAAGATGTTATTATTTCTCCGCTTAAAGACGAGATTGTCTTACAGAAGCCAGGAGTAGCTACCCTACAGCAAGAGTTAGATTCATGTCTAGTTGAGCATAGGAAAGATTTGGTAAGTGGCCAGTTAAATGAAACCTCTTTTGACAATAATGAACTTTTTGCTTTCAAGAGACATGAGAGAAAGCTATCGCTTGATAACAGCATTTTACCATTTTCAATGGACAGCACCTCAAGGTCTGGTGACTCCTCACCTGTTCGTAGGCGTGTGTCACAGGTTTCTCTTGGCACAGGGTCATCCATGACCAGACCTCGCTCAGCCTCGACAGTATCTAACCCTCTCACATACCAGCCTTGGAGATCCAAAGTGCGTCGTCGAAGTCGCACAATGTCCATTAGTGAAATGGTATATGCTGCGGGGGCTCCTCGGCCTCGAAGTAGGTCCATTTCCATTGGTGAAATATCATACAATAGCACTGTGGCTAGCCATGTAGCTCGTCGACGATCTCGTTCGTCATCTGTTACTGAGATAACATCCCGCATGTATCAACCGCGCCTGCGCTCTCGTTCACGAGGCTCTTTAGGCGACACTTCGTTGGGATCTGTTGCCCCTTTTAGACAACGCAAATATTCTGGATCTCCTTCATTCCCTGCGGGTAACACCAATTTTCTCTCCTTAATCTGTGCATGCTTACATCACTGGCGCTGGTGTCCAATGCTACTCTTGGCTCCTCATCATTACACATACATTTATATTATATTCTCTTCATTGACTTAAACTCAAGTACCTCCCTTTGGGTGAGTAGCACCCGTCATGTAATACTTGATTACTATTTTCAAAGACGTGCATTTTCATATCAACGTAATATCTTTTGTGTTACAGCAATTAACACTTTATAGATATTGGCTGTCATATAAAGCCCATAATTCACTTAAAGGTGGTGGGGAAAGCAAATGATATTCCATTGCCAGCAGAGGAAAAATGTGTCTGGTTGTGAAATCCCTATCCTTAATCTTCAAATGAAAGATGTATTTTCTAATTTCCTTGGATTAACAGACTGTTGTAGTAAATACATAATTTTATGATGTCACAACCACAGAAACATTGCTCTGCTTATTTATAAAAACTTTCATGCTTAAAAAAAAAAAAAAAGAAAGAAAAAGAAAAGAAAAAAGTCACATGCATGAAAAAGAAAATTGACATAACAATTATAGTTTTAAAAAAAAAAGAAAAAAAATAATGTACACAAAAAAAAAAAAAAGAAAAAAAAAGAAGTAGACCTTTCAAGTTTTTGCATCAAATTAAATATTATATCGAGTCACAGCTAGTTTTGTAGAATTAGTGTTTTCAGTATTTCTATTAAACAGCTTATGTAGTTGCTTTAAAGTACCATCCAATATGTATCATTTTAGTGATGAAAGATTTTAGTTTTATTGGTTTAGACTGGATGGTTTACTTTGAGACCATGGGAGCAAAGAACTGCTGTTTATTTTTGTGAATGACATCATTCTATCAGCACATTTTATGTAGACTGAAAAAGATATGTACATTCATACATTTATATTCTTTCCCTGCATGTATTGACCTCAAATCCCATTTTCGCTCTCCCAAATAACATTAATCATAGAATCATAGATATCCTAATGTATAAACTGGTATTGATTAAAAGCCAGTTTTTAATTAGGAAGTGTTGTCAAAAGATGATGATGCTATCTTTTTAAATAAACCATCTGGCCACCCATTGACTAGAATATTTTATTTCAATTGGACTAAAAGTCACAGCACTTTCTGAAAAAAAATAGTGAAGAAATAAAAACCAGTGTGAGTATTCTGCAATGTTTCTATCTAGCTCTATTGCCAGCTTGCTGTTCGAAAGAAAAAAAATCTTTTCAAAATCCAAGGCGGTCTCCACTCCACCCATCCCTTTGCACTTGTCCAAATCATTGAACTGAAAATTGAATTATTGCAGTCAATGGTGTTTTGGAAATTAACAGTTTTGAGAGTAGTTTTTGTAATTATCATATCAATGACATCCTCAGAGTCTATAAAATATATTTTGTGCTTATCAAGTAAACCAGATCTATCCTTCCCATATCTTTGAAAGTAGTGAAAGAAAAAGAATTTTGATTGGAAATTCCACAGGAAAATAATATATATTCATAAGACATATCCCTTCAGTCAAAAGAAGAAAATATATTTGTTAATGTCCTGATGAGCTCAGCATTTACAATCTTGCCCCAGAAAAGTTGTTTATTTATGGCAATTCAGCTTTCTACTGATAAGATTTTATGTGGTATATTATATTGATGTAGTAATGCCTCTTTGTCTCTGTTCATCTGCCTATCTGCCTACTTGACTCTTTTCTTTTCTTCCTGTCTTTCTTTCTTTCTTTCTTTCTTTCTTTCTTTCTTTCTTTCTTCCTTTCTTTCTTTCTTTCTTTCTTTCTTCCTTTCTTCCTTTCTTTCTTCCTTTCTTTCTTTTTCTTTTGCCCTCTTTTTCCCCCTCACCACCCTTTCCTTGTCTCACACATAAGTAACAATTATCTTAATGTGTGTCTTTTAGGAGGAATATGCAATTAGATTAATTTAGCCTGTTGTCGTTGCATTTAAAGGTGTGTGGTGATTTAGACACAATAATTATGATTGTATACTGTTTTCCTCCGTTTGTCTAAATGCTTTATTTCCAGCATTTTATGTCCAGCTATACATGTAACACCTTTTTTCTGATTTGTTTTTTGTTTCACTCCTACTTCCCCCGGTTTGCAATGCTTGAGTTATGTAGTTATAATATATCTCTTATCTTTGTGATTGTCAGTACAGAATCAAAATTCTCACAAAGTATGAACGACATTTGTAAGTGTAGTGAGCAAGTCAGATCAGAGCGTTCTGTTTCTTTGAGTTGTTTTTGGGTTTGTTTTTTTTTATTGCTCTCTCTGGCTTGTATTTTGGGACCGTATAATTGTTCTTGCAGTTCAATTCAAATACACATATACATTGAGAGAGCTCTTTCTTTTTTTTTGTTTTATTCAAATTATCATTGAATTTTTGACATTTCACTTTGTGAAACACTTTGTGTTTGTTTTATTTTCCCCCACCTTTTTGTTTTGTTTGTGCAATTTCCCAAGATTCATGAGTCTTTTGTGGAGTTCCTTTTCATTTCCATATTCTTTTTTCTTTGTAACACTGACTTTTTGAATTTTTTTTGAAAGTTGTTTTTAATTCTGCTTTATATATTTAGGCCATCTTTTCTTCATATTTTTCATAGCCTTTTCATGGCTGCTTACCCATAAAATAAAAACCGAGGGCTGCACCTAACTTTCTACACCATTTAAGTTCATAGAAATAATAAACAAAATCATATATCATTATCAGCTTTTGATTTTCTTAAAGACATATAATTTAGCAAAGCCCATAGTGCTTTCCTTCTTTGATTTTCCTATTTAAAAAAAAGTCTTATATTTCAAGGTGTGCAACTATGGCCAGCAATATACCAAACCCCCTCCTAGGCCCAGAATAGAACATTTTTCGTAAGACTTTATCTCATTTGAATTTTGGGTGCTATACTACTCTTTACTGGTACCTTTCAATCTACATTGCTGCCATGATGAATTTCAGTCATTAATTTTACTCATTCATTTTAAGTTTGCAAGTGTCTGTTGTATAGCATTTGAGTATATTTATTTTTTTTCTTCATGTATTACATGTATTATTATTTGCCCTCATTTGAATTCTTTTCAGTTGCCTTGAAAATTTGATTGCCTTATTTCGTGCATTTTTGTTGCATCGTGTCTGTATTTGCATGTGTTTACAGAGAAAAAAGTTGTTTCTGCTGCCCCAGTCAAAAGATCTGAGTCTGAGCGACACCCGAGTAAAAATCCTGAGCGTAAGTTTTGATGCACAAAGTTTTGATTCACTCAGATTGGGAAAGGGAAGCAATCTGTTGCACAATCTTCTTTATCATAAATTTTCTTTCAACAGCTGTGCACAAAACTTGATGCTTTAAATTGCCCTATTTTATTAGGGTAGATCTTGAAATGCCTGAAGTCTGGATATAGAGTAGTCAATTCAGAATGTAAGATAGGTAGGGGGGAAAAAGAACAAAGCAATAATATCACTCTCCCTTCCCTAAAAGAAAACAGCAAAAAGAACAAATATTTAAATGTGGCAATATTTCAATTCTATAAAACTGAAAGAAAGAAAAAAGACTGATCAGAGGGTAGTCTGAACAAAAAGGAACTTCTTATGAAATATGAGAAAAGAACATGAAAGCCAAAAAAGAAGTCAGACAAAAAGATAAAGCTCTAATAGCTTTGCTTCTAGCTGTTACCAAAAGCCTGACATTGTCTGATCTAAGCGTGGCTTCCCTAAAATTGAACAAGAAGTTGCCAGTTGATTTTGGTAATGAAAGTTAAGCAGTTTAGATGTATTGTAAGCTATGCCATCTTCCTTCATATGAAACTTACCCAGTTTCTGATATTTATAATCAACCTTTCTATATATTTTCATGCCCTTCTTTTCTGTTGACTTTCAAATCAATATCATCAAAGAATTATAATTATTATTCACTCTCTGTAACTTGAATATAACAAGTTTTCCAGTCAATTATTTTACATGTAAGGCTTTCATTCCTTCATTCCATATGAGTTTCACATAAAATTGTGTGGGCACGGCATGTTAAGACTGAAAATATGAAAGAAATGCACTTGCTTGAAGTTAATCTTTCCATGCATGTTACATTGGCTATTTTTTTCAAAGATAACAAACCTCTGAGCCTTTGTCAGTTTATGTTTAATCAAATTGTTGAAAATAATATTTTACTGCATGTTGAGACTATATCATTCTTAAGTCTTAGTGTAGTCTTTGAGTTAGAGATAAAAAGGAGTTTTGAAATTTGATATGTACCATCATGCATGCATACATATATACATACATACATACATACATACATACATTATACAGGTTTGTTTTGTTGGGTTGTTTTTTGTTGTTGTTGTTTTTTTTTGGGGGGGGGGGGGGGGGGGTG
>JBCJKE010162028.1:0-10469 GCA_039654525.1 Melibe bucephala
TTATTATTATTATTATTATTATTATTATTATTATTATTATTATTATTATTATTATTATTATTATTATTATTATATCAAACACATACACATACATACACTCACACTTATTCCCACAAGGAGCATTAGCTCCAGCTACAAATACACTCTACATGTCCCTTTTAATAAATTTTCTATCAGTGAGAGAGCTTTTAATAAGGCAGCACCAGTTTTGTCGAATAAATTACCTATTATTATTAGTACTATCATTATTATTATTAATGTTATTATTATTAGTATTATTATTATTATTATTATTATTATTATTATTATTATTATTATTATCAAACGAAATGAGACAGCTGAAATATTCCAATAGAAACCCACCTCAAAGCAGACCTCTTTTCTAAATATTTGGATCGATGTCAAATTTAGTGATGACGTGTCTATTTTTTTAAAGTAGATATTTTATCCAATCGTTTTACAGTACCTTAAATGCATGTGATGATTTTTATGACTATACATGTACTATAAATGTATTAAAATGTTTTATTTATGCTTATTGTAAAGCACCTCCGAGGACATGGTAGAATTAAGCACTACAGTAGATATAATACTCTATTCGTATTGCCACATTGATAATTTAGAAAGAGGAATAGATCGTGGATTCTATCTCCATATTGCGAAGCCTTGTGTATCTTACATGGGCGCTGCCATTGAGATCACGCTGGGGTACTTACTTAGGCCTGTGGCCCCTGGTAGGGTATAGGCCATCTGCAAACGTTTTTCACCGTTCTTTATCCGGTGCCAGGGTGTTATTGTGTTTTTAGGTTTGGCTCATCTGCCTGATGTCTGCTTCAAGATCCCATCTCCGGGTGTTCCGTGGCCATCCTCTTTTTCTTTATCTTTGCGGTTTCTTAGTCAAAGCTTGATGAGTTTCAGGTTTCCGCAAGGTGTGCCAAATCCATTGTCATTTTCTTTTCTTGATATCTTTTTCCAGTGGCGTTTGATTGTTTGTTTGTTTTTTTTGCTAGAGCTCTTCGTTACTGATTGTTTCTGGCACATGTACTTTCAGCCTTTTTCGTAGACAGGAGTTAATAAAAGTCTGGATGTTTGTAAGGGTGATCTTTGTTGCTCTCCATATTACTGAGCCATACATTGATGCTGTTGTCACAATTGTGTGGAACACGCGGATTTTTGTACGAATTTTGATGTTTGACCTCCATGCATTCTTCAGGATGATGAATGGGGATCTTGCTTTTCAGATTCTGGCTTTTATTTCTTCGACCGTTCCTCCGTGTTGATTGATTATGCTCTCAAGGTAAGTGAAACTTTCGACTTCTTCTAGTTCATTTTCATTTAATTTGACAGGTTCCACTCCGGCTGTTCTGGCAATACGTCCAAGCCTTTTGAACCGTACAGCAAACAAGGGAATTTGTTCTCCCCTTGTGCTGAAGACTTTGACTTTGGAGACTATCGAGTCGTACCTGAGCGAGGCCATCCGGGCCTATACGGACGGTTGAGTATTTGATACTGACCGGACGGGGTACGGCATTCTCATCGAGTACCGAGACGGTCATCGGGCAGGTGAGGCCGGGAGCTGCGGTGGGTATCGCACTAACTTTGAAACTGAGGGTATCGCCATCTGGCGGGCCATCAGGAAGGGCTTCGAAGACTGGTTTGGGTTGCAGCTCCGCACGTGGCGGGACTGCTCTTGGCCTGACCAGTTTGAGGTCTTCACGGATGCCCGGTCGACTCTTCAGGCGCTTCCGAGTTGGACCGCGGTGACGTGCGACCTGATACTTGAGGAGGTGGTGAAAGTTGCAGGGAGGCTGGCGGCACGCTTCGGCGTGGTCGTCACCCTGCAATGGATACCAGGGCACTGTGGTATCCGCGACAACGAACTCGCAGATCGCCTCGCGAAGGAGGTATCACATGCCTTTGCAGACTATAACAACCTACCTATCCAAGTAGCGTTCATTTGCATACAGCCACCAAACCATGCCAGAAATTTATACGTGGCAAGTGAATGGAGCAGTGGAGAAACGGTAGCACGGCTTGCGTCGTGCATGCCGCCATGCCCGCTCCATTAAAGAGAGACCCGTGGCTGCTGCTGTCACGCATGTAGCAAACGGCAATATTTGGTCTGCGTACGGGCCACTTAGCGCTGAATGCTCACCTGAAGCGAATAGGCGTACGAAACGACACCACTTACCGCCGCCGCGGTTACTGTGAAGAGACCGTGGCCCACATCCTTTTCGACTGTCCTTCCTACGATGATGAGTGCACGGCATACCTACCTAGTACACCCACGCCGGAGAATTGCCTCTTCGGCAGCCTCCGCCAACTTCGACTAACGGCGCGCCACCAGAGGCGAGACGTGGAATCCTTTAAGTTGTACTGCGCTGATAAGGGTATAGGTAATTGTTTTGGCAACCATGCTTTCTGAGGACAGGCTCCTTGTTTGTTCTGCCCACATTCAACACCTAGTTCCTCTGTGAATGGATGTTGAGACCCAATGTTGCTGATATCTGAGGCTGGTTCAATGTTTTGTTTTTCATCAGTCTATGCGTGTGGGAAAGAAGTGCAAGATAATCCTCAAAGTCTAGGTCATCAAGCTGACTCCATAAAGCGCACTGTGCGTCTGGGTGCACGCACCATATTGAATTTATACTATCATAAAATTCCGAGGGACGCTTTCAATACGAAATTTGTAAATGATAAGATTCACACCCGTTCGAGCAAATATTTTACAGTCGAATAATGAATGATGTTCCATTCAAGTAACACTTATATAAAAGAGGGATAATTTTTCTATCAATTTTCTGTCTGGTTCTAATAGATTTCTGACTTTATTTTTTTTCTTTAAATTTAATTTATTCCGAAAACAGATAGAAATCTTTCCGGAGTAAATCTTTCACATGTCTGTCTTGTCTTCGTCCAATGAGCAAATGATAAAATTAATGATAAATGTTCTCCAATTATGTATCTCGGCAAGCGACGATGTACGCTTGAGTGACCTTACTTGTCAATCTAGCCGTCTCTTCTAAAATCGTTCGCTACTTTGCTGTCTTGGTAAAGTAGAGCATTAGACAGAAGCGTGAACCAAGTGAGTTAAATGGTATTATGGTAAGAAGGCTAAGATTTCTGTGGTAGTGTAGTTGGTAACATCGTCTTAAGGTCATTGCCCAGTGGATCGACATGTTCCTGTTCTTAATTAACTTTATTCCTAAATATTTGGAATTTTTCTCATTCGGCCTATTAAATATATTTGGAATTATTCTCATACGGCCTATTAAAATTGTCTAGATACTTAGGAGTTTATTAAAATTGTCCACATCTAATGTGTCAGATCTAATTATACCATGTCATACTTGGGAGTTTATTAAAATTGTCCGCAACTAATGTGTGATATCTAATTATATTATACTCTACTTTGGGCCTATTAAAATGGTCTGTATCTAAGGTTTCAGATCTAAATCTTTGACCTTGGGCCTATTCGAATTGCCTAGATCTAATGCCTCTACTCTATGTCTTTGAGATGAGCCTTTTGGAACTGTCTAGATCTAATGTGTCTAGTCTATTTCTTTGAGATGAGCCTATTTGAACTGTCGAGATCTAATGTGTCTAGTCTATTTTTATGAGATGAGCCTTCTGGAACTGTCTCGATCTAATGTGTCTGATCTAATTTTTTGAGCTTGAGCCTGTTCAAATTATCTAGATCTAATGTGCCAGGTCTAATTCTTTGAGTTTAAGTCTGATTAATAAATTTTCTAGATTTAATGTGTCTGATATGTTATTGTTATGATGGTTGCATTATTTTAGAAGATTGAAGACGTCATTGAGGTGAGGTCAAAGTCAAAATGTCGACGTTTGCCTTGCATGAAAATTCACTTGGTGTCGAATGGTCACGATGCGTACTCTGCCCTCGTTTTTATTATCACCCACATAAATAATATTATATGTGTTTTGTGCGCTTGTGTACATTTACATATCACAAAACTGTAATTTAATATGCCAAAGCGTAATAGAGTTCTATCTCATCTTACCTTGAAATATATAAAAAATATTTTTCTGGTCATTATTATTCATCACGGAAAGCAAATGGCAATGCTACTTAGAAACAACATAATACCAGCTAACACAACAATGGACCTGTAATTGTCTAAAACTACCTAAAAGAGAGAGGCAGACCAATTACAAGTACCACGGTAAACCTACACGAAGATATAACTAGTCTGAACATCATCCTAAAGTTAAAATCCAAGGAACACCTGAAAAATCTGTAAATGCAAGAGTCTGATTCGAAAGATTTATCACTTATAAAGAGGATCACAAGGGAAGCGAAGGTCTATTTAGATGATAATGAAAGCGGGATGCCCAAATATTAGGATATTCATTAATTATCATTCACCTGGCTACCTATTACACAACGAATTAAAATGATCTTATCATAATTATTTCAATTAGGATTGACAGTATAATGTGAAACACTAAATTATTTAACAAAGTGTGAATAAATTGTTTGTGTTTTGATCTTGGTCCTTTACAAATATTAGACGATAAATGTATGCCCCCGGAATAAGGTACTTACCTGCCCTTTTATTTTTTTTTTTTAGGAGACTGTTTCACTTTCTTAATATATGATATCATAGCTCCAAGAAGAGATATAATTCCTTTATTTATCTGTTTATAGGTTGAAAAATTACACGTCTTAGAAAATTACGTTTATTACGAGAAATAAATTTACTGCTCTAGATATAAAGTCCATTTTATTGAATTGATCTGGTTTGATTAGATTTTAGTGGAGTGGATTGTATTTGTCGGTGATGTTTTTATAGTTTTTATTTGCTGTCCTTTAATATTAATTCATTCCATTTAATTAATTTGCTTGGTTTTCTGTGAATGTGTGTGTGGGTTTGTTTGGTTTTTTGTTTTTGTTTTTTGTTGTTTGTTGTTGGGGTTTTTTTTTGGGTGGGTTTGGTTTTTGGGGAATTTTTTGGGTTTGTTTTTTTGTTTTTTTGTTGTTGTTGTTTTTGTTTTTTTTGCTTTGTTTTTTCGGGTTGGGGGGGGGTTGAGGGGCGGGCTTCTATTGGGGAGCGTGGGGATATTTCAACAAATATGATTTTATTGCTTTATACTCGCTTGTTTCATTTGATTTGTATGGCTTGATACGAAACGATGTCTTCTACTTTTCTCTTGGCGAGATCTTAACAATATCGTGCAACTCCCAATACTCCCGAGATTCTTGAATCTACCGCGAAAACAACAGCAACACCAAAAAACAATTTCGTCCAAACTTAATTCATAATTATGGCGCAACGAAAGATTTCTATGTCGATACGCATTTTACCTTTCGCTGTATTACGTGGTTGAAGTTCCTGACGTAATATCTTCTTCCCACTTCCTACGTGGTCTGCCTTTTGTCGTCTTGCCTTGGACTTTAGCATTGCATACTGATAAAGCTCTTCTTTCCTTATTCATTCTGTTGACAAGGCCAGTCCTTGTGAGCTGATTTACTTCTCTTGTAGTTTTTACATCTTATTTTAGTTTTTTTCTTACTGTTGTGTTTATGATTTGTCGTTTAAATTTCCCATATCACACATCTTAGATTTTCATTTCAGCTGATTGCACTCCGCTGATCCCCATACTGTCTAAGGCCCAAGTTTCACTGCGAAAGAGGAGAGTCGGACAGAAAACCATTTCAGCTATTCATGCCAATTCTTTTTACCTATAGAAGCCCTTCCTAGATTATGACAAACTGTCGCTGCCTTTTGGATGATCCGGCTCATTTTTTTCTCTTTTCCACCCCCAGACTAAACCATTACCTCTAGATATTTATAACTTCTAACTAGCTTTAGCTGTTTTCTACTTATTTTAATACTGAGTGCTTTAGTTTCTCTCTATTTATTAACATTGGGTTTTTTATTTGCATTAATTTGTTTTCATCCGCTTAATGTTTAGTGCATTGTTTACTATTTAATATCAGACTGAAAGTCATCCTCAGATTTTCCAAGCAGCTAAATCATCTGCAGGTGAAAGCATCGTATGAATTACAGGTATGATCTTCATCATACCTACATTCATTTTCTTCGTTTATGAGCCCATTTTTACCACTGAATCCATAAACATCTTTTAGGGAAAGCGAGGTTTGTATACAACCTAGTCTTATACATCAAATTCTTCCGATTAATTACCATCTAGTCTCAGAGTACATGATATTGATTTATTGTATAAAATTTTGACTGTATTAAATTTTGTCCTAATTTATATTCTTCTAGGAAATGCCATTGTTTATCTCTCCTTAAGGTATCAAATACATTTTCTAGACCTACAAAAAAGAGATGCAAGTCAATGTTCCTCTCATTGATCTATATAACTTGCCTAGTGGTAAAGTATGTGATATTGTACACTTCTTTAGGCTGTAAAACCATTTTGCTGCTTTTTAATCTGGTCCTTCAATTTTTTTTCCTCATCCCCATTTCTAAAATCCTGGTATAAAATGTTCATGATACACCTAACATTGACATTCCTCCAGATATGAGCATTCCATTGTAGAACCTTTCTTGAGTATGGGTACTATTGTTTCTTTTCACCAGTCATTTGGCACTTCTATATCTTGTTTTATATGTTACGGAGGGGTGTTGTAAAAGTTGAAAACATGTCTCCATAATTCTATTGTCGTCAATTACTATTTTTCGATTGGTATTCTTAATATGCCTGACTGTGAATGCTTTAGTGTTTTTCATGATCTTCATTGCTCCCCTAAACAACTTTTTATTTCCTTTGGAACTTTCTTGGAATTTTTTCCCACTCTTTCGGCTGTTCCTACTTTACTATTCTTACTTCCTCTTTCACGATTTTTCCTTTACACACATAATCTTGCCTCTCAACTTGTCTCTATATTTGCAAGTATTTCTTTCAAGCTTCCTGCTATTCCTTTATTTTAAAGATTACTTTATCCCTTCACTGCGGAGAAAAGTTCAATTTGAATCACATGCAATTCAGACAATAGAAAACCCAATGTCAATGATATATCTTTTTCTGTTTATTGAAAAAAATATAATGTAGTTATATATTTCCTTACTTATAATTCACAACCACTCGCACCCAAACATACACATACATATGCACATACACACACATAGAAAAACACAAACACAATATATAAGCAAAAACAATAATAGACAATTGCGCAGTGTTTCATAGTCAAATATAGGCTGAATTATCCTTTTCACAAAAATTGCAGTGAAGCTTATAATGAGTACAGTATCCAGAACTGTTTGCCTGTCTGTGCTATACGACAAGATCTTGACCCCACTCAAGACGCCCTAATCCTTGACCTTTGACGTGACCTTTTGTAACTTCCTTTCCTCGAACAACGACTCGAGCAAACTGGCAATTCTACTGAGTGAGGCGTTCAGTATTTTCTGACGGACCAGTAGAAAAGGAGTGATATGAAGGCTGTTGTAGAGGTCATGTAGACGGAAGTAGCCGCACTTCCTGTAACTGACAGCAGGGGACCAAGGAGGGCTGCGCAGGCAGCAAAGCTGGTGGGATACATTAAAGATGCCAATGCCATATCAGAGTTGGCCCTTGAGTTTCTATTTTCATTGGAATCCTGGGGAAATGGAAGAAAGAGAAGCAGCTATTATGATCAAATTAATGAAATGAATATAACGTCTTATGAAGTTATAGATATACACAATTACCATGGAATTATGGTAGCTTTCCAATTTTGTGTGTGTGTGTGGGGGGGGGGGGGTTCGAAGTCAAATATACAAATATAATGCCCTAAGAAAGTAAAACTACATCAAGTTATTGAGGGAAGTTTGGACACATACGATGCGAAGCAGAAACCAGGAAAATATTATAGCCGGTAGAAAGGCTGGGGGTGTCTTGGATGAACGCTTGGGGTACCGTACAGTGCATACTGATTACGTAGATGTTATATAGGCATCCATTGATATTGTCTCATCAAATATCATTTAGATAAGATAAGACAAGATAAACTGTATTCGTCCTCTAACAATGAAATCTCATCTCATCATATCCCATCATATCTAATCGCATCTCATCTCATCATATCTCATCATATCTAATCGCATCTAATCTCATCACATCTCATCACATCTAATAGCATCTCATCTCATCTCATCTCATCAACTTCGTCCCATCACTTGTCATCTCCTTTTGTCACATATTATTTTGTCTCATCTCATCTCATTGCATCCCTTCAGATCCTATCTCTGTTCACCACATCTCCTCCCATCACTTCTTTTCTCATCTCATCTCAGTTCATCACATCTCCTCCCATCATTTCTTTTCTAATCACATCTCATTTCATCTTACTTCATCTCAATTCATCCAATTTCATCACATCTGACTCGTCACTTCTCATCTCATCACATCTCTACTCATCGCATCAAACCTATTCTCATTAAGTCCATAGGGGGCCCGGTGGCCGAGTGAGAATACGGGTTTGAGCCCCGCTTTCGGCATCTGGTTTTTTTCCTTGGGCAAGAAAACTCACCACTATTGCCCTCATTGGCGGCGCTGCACTGCGGCTGACGACTGGGTCTATCCCGGTCTTCCTTCGGGATAGACCCTAAAGACGCATTCTCCCCTGGAGCTAATAAAGGGCTTTATTTATTTATTTATTTTATTTATTTATTTTATATCACAATAGAAACCGTGATTCCCTAAATAGTGAGTGGCAGTGTTACCGTGCTGTTCTGTGCCATCCTGGTAATGATGAGGAAAGGAAATGTGTAGCTGCATAGCCTGAAGCAGCCGGTCAAGCAGGAAGTGGCGTAATAAAGCCACTCCCTCTGGAAGGTAGCACAGCATAAACTCATCACGGTATACACCACACTGATCACAGCTACTTGTGGCCACCAGCCTTGAAAAGAAAATTTAAAAAGGAGGGAAAAGAAAGCAAAAGTGATTAAAAAACCTTCTGGCAACTACTGGATCCCTTTAAAATTATAAATTTGAAAAAGATGAATGTTTCAGACCAGGCTGTTGTAAAAAAAATAAATAAATAAGTACAAAATATCATATACAAAAAATTATATTGCACCTTATGTCATTTCAAGGGTCGAAACTCAATTAAAACGGCACTGGAAATTGTGGCAAATAAGTAGAAAACCACTCCTGACATATTCAACTAACTGAAAGAGTAGGTCTTATAGACTAATGAGGTCTTCAACCATTCTGCGAAAAAACCTCTTTAGTAAAAATTAGTCGTTGAAATTTTTGCTTTGAAAAAAATGAAACTGCAAATTATATTTTCCTGTATTCCATCATTACGAAACACTATTTAAAAAACCATAACTATTGTAATAATTTGAATTTTAAGACAAAATAACTTTTGAATGAAATTATACAACATGGACAGCATTTAACATCCTAAATCTAGGATTGCAAAAATTTGAATTATTTTGCACCTGATGACCTTTCAGGGGACATAACTCAATGATGTGACACTGGCAATTAGGTAAACAAGTGGAAATGTGCCCACGTGATGGGGGTGCCCATCAGCCCACGGACTATTGTTTAAGATTTGGCGTGTACAGTAAAGAAGATAATACATTTTCACATTAAAATAATGCAACTTCGTTTTATTAACCATGTCATTACTATCATTACCGTTTTTCATCTACATCCTCCTCGTCTTCTTCCTCGTCTTCCTGCTGCTAATAATCATTATCATAATCAGTATCATCATCATCATAGTATCATTCTCAACCTCCTTCTCCTCCTCCACCTCAGCATCATCATAACCATCATCATCATCATCATCATCATCATCATCATCATCATCATAATCATCATCATAATCATCATCATCATAATCATCATCATAATCATCATCATTGTCATCTCCATGAGCATCAGCATTATGTTCATCATCAGCATCCTCACCATCCCCACCTCACCACCATCATGCGTTCGACTTTTAAAAGGAACATGCTGATCTGATGGGATAGCTTAGCGGTAGGTTAAAAGTTAATAAAGATATATTTTTGACTCTCTGACAAATAAACAGCAATATGGAAATTGAAATCGAGCAACTCTTTTTTTAAGAAATTAAATTTGAACACTTCTAGTGCTCAACAAGGCTGTGTTCTTTCCCCGAACTAAAAGGAGTAAGTGAAACTGAATTCCTTGGATATTAGTTGTCGCTTTTTCTTCACTATATCATCTTAAACAAATAATAACAATGATATTTTTCCCAGAATGCAACTTTATCATAATAATCCACGGCTTATTTTGTCAAGTGTTCAGTGAGAAAAAATTAGGACAATTTTAATGGGAACACAAACAACACAATTAAACGCACAGAAATCGGGCTGTCATTTGTACGTCTCTGTTTACACACTCACATATCATATCATATAATATATATATATATATATATATATATATATATATATATACATGCATACACACAGACACACTTGTACATAATTATACACATTTACATATCT
>JBCJKE010162139.1:0-10468 GCA_039654525.1 Melibe bucephala
TCTCCCCCCCCCCCCCCCCCCCTTTTTTTTTTTTCCCCCTACTCTTTCCTTCTAGGGATTGGAGGGGTTTGTTTTGTCTGTTATTTAAATGTACATTGTATTATAAAACTAGAAGTAGGATGCTCCCATCATCCTTTTTGTCTTCAATCACATGTATTCTGTCTTTCATCTTATACCCATAGATTAAAGCACTTAAATATCTATGCTGTCAGTAGATTCAACTAGATTCTTAGAAACTACCAACTTGCCTAGGTGCTATTTGCCTTTAAATTTTCAAAGCTAAGCACATTGGGGTTTGTTTTTTTTACTTCCCTCCTTTATTACTAAAGACACCAACTTCTAATGTGTTATTTAAAAGGCACTCAAAATTAGGGACCAATCAAATTCTGTTGTAGTATTTGTGTTGTGTGTGTAGTTCAGTGAGGAACCTATGTTTTAAGTGTGGGGTAAAATCTTGCTAATTATGGGTTTTCACCTTTTTGTATTGTAGTCATTATTAGATGAAATGGTCCTGGTGTGATTGCTTGTAATATAGTCAGGAATCATAGAGCATTTTTATTGTTTTTTTGGGGGTGAGGGTGTTGAGTGGGTTTTTTTCTTCTTTATATTGTCCACAGGGCGGATTATAAGGGATATATTTTCCTGTTTTATGTGATTATTTAGCTCGTCCTATTTTTAAGATATCTTCATTGCTTATTTTATGTCATCATCTTTGTCCACTTTTGAGCTTTGCCTTTTACACTTATTTCAGCCCTAGCAGAAGCATGTCACAGTATGATGAATCTTATCACATTCACAAAACTGCTCTTTGACAATCTTTGGTGTTTTTATCTCATGCATCTCTTTTCACTTTTTACACTGGGTTTCTTTTTTATGCTCCTGGGATTTTTTGTTAAGGTTTTTTTCTGTTGTTTGATGGTTCTCACTCATTTGAATTTTCACTCTTACAAATCTTTGTTTTATGTTGCTGTTTTCACTTTGATAATGTACCTTTTTCTTTTTATATGTAATTCTACCTATTAAAAAGTAATCGAGGCTGTGTCAAATGGTGCTGCCAAAGGTGTTTGTGTTGTTTTTTTTTGTTTGGGGGGGGGGGGGGGGCTTACCCTCATAGGGCTGCCCTTTAACTTGTCCGTCATCTTTTGTCAAAGCCTCGATTGCTTTTAAACCTGAATTGTTAACTTTATTTTTTATCTTTGAGTTGTGATTCTTTCTTTAGGTTCACCTGAATTGTGGCCTATTGTGAATGTTTATATTCTTGCTCCTTCTGTTTTCCTTTTTTTTTCTTCTCTCTCTCTCTATTGGCTTTCTATATATAATATGTCAACTGTTTGACTCATTTTCAGTTAAATTGCAATAATTAACTGCTTTTGAAGTAGATTATGTTAAGTAGGAAATAAGTGCCATGTGCCCTGTATTGGATTATAAAAATTATTTTTAATCCAGTAATTTAATTGATAATTAATATTGCTATTTGTCTTTATTTTATTTTTATTTATTTTTTTCTTATTTCTTATTATTTTTTTAAACTGTACAGGGTCGGGATCCAGTGAGATCACCCCAAATGCATACAACAAATCACATACCCAGGTAAGAGACTTTTGTCCTGGTGGGATGGTATTAAATGGAGTGGATTTAGGGGAATGTCTCTGGACAGGAAGGGAGAAGGATTGTGTTATGCAGAAGATGTATAGGATATTAATGCAAGAGGTGTCCAGTATCCCTTTAGGTTGTGCCTTCTCTTATTCGTATCCAAAGGGATTTTAGGGCAGATAGATATTTGTTATCATCTAATGTGTAAACGTGTTGGACCTAATCCAGTCAGTGACAGAATGTTGGGAATGATGAATACTTCTAGACTTTCGTTCTCCTGAAGAAAATGTGTTGACATTTTTATTATCTGACCAACTCTGTCCTTTGAAGGATACATTAGCAAGTTCTCTGTTACAGAGATCTCAAGAAGTGGCTCTATTGAATTGATAATTTATAATGCTGTAGTAATAATATTGGAAGATTTAAGTTGGGGAGGGTGGTTTTAATGACGAGCTAGGAATAATATGCCAATACTTTGAAATTGTGCTCATGAGTTCACACAAGCAATAGCCCTGCTATTTCAGGAAGTTGTAATAGGGGTACTCTTCTCTCAGGCCGTAAAGACACATATATCTGCTGCTCTTTCTCTCTCATTGAATTGTAACATAGCAGGAAAATATAAAAGAACATAGTCAACATTCTTCTGCGAAAATACTGAACAAAATGCTAGGGATGCCGTCTGGCATCTACAGTTTCAACTAATATGAACAAAGGCACCAGTACTAAATAGCTTTACAAAAGTACAATGCAAACATTATTGTTTTCATGCAAATATGCAGCAACAAACAAACAAAAAAAAAAAAATTTTTTTTTTGCAATGAATGAAAGTAGGTACCTTTGATTTTCTGTCTTCTTTTACATTAAAGTGTATGTGTTTATTGACTTTGATCTGAATCATTGATAATTTAAGAAGACTGCAGGGTCATTAATTGTATGTTGAAGTGGGTTGATAAAGTAGAGTTGACAAAGGTGGGAAAGGATGTGGGCATTGATATTTATGCAAGAGGTGTCCCTTTATATTAGTGTCTTTAAGTCATGCCTTCTCTTATTCTTAAACAAAAGGATTTTGGGGCAGTTTGATTTTTGTTTTCATTCAGTGTGTATTTGTGTTGATCAGTTGATCCAGTCAGTGACAGAATGTTGGGAATGATGAATACTTCTAGACTTTCGTTCTCCTGAAGAAAATGTGTTGACATTTTTATCTGATCAACTCTGTCTGCTGAAAGATACATTAATAGTAACAAGTAATCTCAAGAATTGGCTCTATTGAATTAATAATTATAATGGTGTAATAAATTGTTATCCAAATTTCACATTTTGTCATAATGTAAGTATTTGATTTTGTCTCCTTCCTTTCTCTCAATCTTACCCTCCCCACACAAAGCATCAACAAATTTCTTTCATCTTTAATTAGCATGCATATGTTCCACCTGAAGCATGTACTAATCAAATGACAGGACAATAGGAAGACATACCATAGACTGCGGCGTCTGCTTAAGATAATAGGCTCCGGGGATCAATGCAATTTTCTTTATTTTATCCTGTGTTCATTTTAACCTTAGGGCATAGAGTCTATAGAAAGAAAATTCAGTTATGTACTTCAGTGCTCTGTCCCCTGCACCAACGTGCACTGGATTAAGCGTACTGATCATTGAGCATATTGAACACCTGCTTTTTAAATTGCAAAGCTATGTGTATCCTGGATCATCACAGATAAAAGTGTCAAATAAACAGTGATAAAGTATTAATTAAGAAACTGTCAAGTGGTACTAAAGAAAAGTGTATTGTTTTAAGCTAGCTAATAATCCAGTCAGTGACAGTATGTTTGAAATGATGAATACTTCCAGACTTTCGTTTTCCTGAACAAAGTGTGTTGACATCATTTTCTTCACTGATCAACTCTGTCTACTGATAGGTTCATGTAATATTTGATTAAAGGGCAGTTTGATAGCAACTAGAGTACAACCTCAGTTTGATTGCTGATTATTCTACTTGCGCAACAATTGATAAAATTGTAACTTATTTCTCATTCTGAATGGACTTTTATGGCTTGGAATCAATTTTCATTTTATGAAATAGTTCCCAATAGCTCAGATGAAGTAATTTTTGTTGTTGCAAGAAATGTCTCCGTATTATTATTTTCAAGTCCTTTTTTGTTGTTGTCTTAGATTGGGTATAAGTTGGTCTACATTGATCCAAAACATTATTTAGTTAGTAAAAGGTCAGCCAGCATGATCATATGGTGATGTTTAGTAACAAAAGCTTCTTTTTTTTTTTTTGGGTGGGGGTAGGGAGGGGGGTGTCTTTTCATTACATATCTCAGTCAGTGACAGCATGTTGGAGATGATGAACACTTTTAGACTTTCGTTCTCCTGAACAAAATGTGTTGACATTGTTTTAACAATCTGACCAACTCTGTCGGCTGAAGGACACATTAGCAACAAACAAGTATCTGTATCAACCAATAACTTGGATTTCAAGGAGTGACTCAGTTATACTGATGATTAATTTTTTTCTTAATTTTGTCAATGTTTTATATGTTGAGCATTTTATTTCATGCATTGTTGAATTGCATTTTTAATTCCATATTGTATCCCCTTCTCATGTCTGTTTTATCATCTTGGCTTGCCAGCAGGGTTTTGACAAGCAGGGCTACCATGGTGGAACGCCCCCTCCGTTCAGCCTCCCGCTTGCTACAGCCACCCAGGCTGGTCCCCTAGGGGCCCCCAACACTCCATATGGGGCAGCACCGTTTCTGCCAATGATGGCCCCTCATCAACCTCACTCACAGATGATGCATCACCCTATCCAGCAGGTGAGAAAAGTGACTTTCTATTTTTTTTTTTACTTACCTGTTTGTATATAGTGGGCGCCACATATTTTGATAAGTTAACAATGAACAGATGTGAATCCACACCTTTTGTGGATTTCCTTTTCCATTCTGAATTGGAAAATATTCCTGTGGAATTTTGAATCATGTCGTCTCATAGATTTGATGATTTGTGCCTGAGCTCTCTCTTTCTCCTCTTCCTCTTCTTCTTCTCTTTCTTCTCTTCCTCCTCAATCTTCTTTTTCCTATCAGTCATCGAGTCATTCAATCCTACTTTTCACGTTTTGACTCTTTTTCAAGGTGCTGAAGCTATTATAGATTAAAGATGGTGTAAGTCCTAGTTCTACAATTAAAAGAAAAAAATAACAAAAAGACATTGTAAAAATCTTCACGTACAGAATATTGTTCTGTCTTTTTCTTCTCAGAACCACAAAAAATGACTTCTGTAATTGTGAAATGCGCATGATGGTAGTATGATATAGAAATGTACATTATATATGTAGTCCGTTCTTTGGAAGACATTAGCAAGCTAATAGAAATCATTCACTTTTAAATACAAGATTTTACTTTTGTACCAAGTGAGAAAGGGTGTAGTGGGATCTCATTCATATTGGGATCAAGTGCTGTTCTGGGCCCAGTTTTCTTTCATGTAATAACCCAGTAAGCTTGCATGGAAGTACTAACCAAGCATCTCAGTTCTCCAACCAGTGCTTAATCACATCGCCTTGGCCCTTTTAATATTGTTATTATTATTACAGTCCTATTAAAGACAATGTGTTCAAATACAGTTCAGGCTTACTCAAACCCTGGTAGGCCTATTTTGTATCAAGATATTAACCTTTATTTAGGTGCAGCAAGACAAATCAACTGTTATCATCTTTAAATGGTATCATAATCGTATTACCCCTTTTATTATTGTTATACGGATTTGGTGTCTCATGTGTTAATATGATATTATCACCAATGAGGAACCCTTTTTTGCTTATGATAAGGATGTTTGACCAGATTTTACTTTGTCGGCCATGAAATTTAAAAACCACTTAAGTGTGCGTTTCGTTCATATTGACTTGATTTGAGGGGACACGTGAAAGATGGAAGTGATTACCAAGCATTGGCTAGGTTGGGTTTGAAACTGCAATTTTGTCAGCATTTCCCTATCAAAAAGCAAAGAGAGGGTATCCTGATAGGTGAATATGCTATAATCCAAATGTGTGTCATGAAGCTTTTCTACCGTTGACTCATTCTAGTATTCCTTGAATTCTTTTTACCAGGATTCTAACAGCAGCAGCTCCCGGGGATTGAATCAGACAAGCAGTCAGACCAAGACTGGTGCCGGCAAGGCCTATGCTGCAGCACCCTATTGGAGCAATTAAATATTCTGATGCATGTCACCGGCCATTACTTTCAGAGATAAGAATTAAACACCTGGCTGCTGTTCAGGAAGACAGCTTTCCCTTGGTACAGTGTGTCTGTTCGCCAGTGTGTCGTGCTGGTTGATGGTTGTAATAATTATCATTATTAAGCTATCATGTTTATATCTAGCCAAAGGATATGTTTATCCAACATATTGCGGACAAGATAAAATTACTGTTCTTTTATTTGGTAGTGTTGTATTTTCATCCACTTTGTGCATGTGTGAGTCCTGCCAGTTAATTTTCCTGTATCAAAATGGGTTCTGCTTTATGCTATTGATATATATTTTTTAATAGGAAAAACTTTTATTCCAGTTGGGAGTTTTCATTTTAAAGGACAGTTTGTGGTGCTGCCTTTTTTTCTTTCTTTCACTTTTCTTTCTCTCTCTTACCTTTCTTTTTCTTTTCTTTCTTTTCTCTTCATATCATATATCGATAGTTTTCCATCCAGGCTTATGGGGCAATTGGGGTGGGGGGTGGGGGTGTCTTCGGGCTCTTTCACTCAAGAGTACGTGAATTCTTTTAGCTTTGCTTGGTTGATTTCGTTTTTCCTTCTCTATCTCTCTTTCTTTTCTTATGTTCTTCTCAATATGACTAGATTATCCGTTCCATCTTTTTATAGACCATTCATACTTTTAAGAGCCCAACCAATGAAGAAAAAAAAATTAAGATTCGTCATTGTTATTTATATTTATATATATATATCTTTTTCTTCACATGTTACAATCAAATGTACATACGCTTATTGGTAATCCTTCCGTTTCCTCATTAGAGGTTTGTTTGTTTGTTGTTTTTTTAAGTTTGTTTTAGTTCTTTCCCTTGGTCTTATTAGTCTGTCTTTTTTTTTCTCCCCCCTTCCCTCCCTCCCCAACACCATTCCCATCTCAGTCCCTTTTCTCTTCCTATTTTTTTTTCTTTGCATTGTGATGGTCGATGTCCAAATTTCGAAGAGAGCCAGCCTTCAGACTTGAACACATTATTATTTTATGTATATAGTGGCCTGTTGTACAGTAATCCCCCACATCCTCTCCCCGTCAGTTTGATTTTATTCATGAGTAAATGATACATGCATTGGAAATTTATTTCTAGAGACACATTAAAAATGACTGTTATTAGCATTTCACAATGTGAAAATATATTAATGTGTTGCAATTTGTGTAATAAAACTGGCTATATATATATATTATAAATCAAATGCGATTCTTTTATTTCATTTAGCATTGTATTAATGTATGCGTAATTGTTGTCTTGGTTGTATCATGTTTTGTTGTGATGTATATGGCACTTGCATTTATTTTATGGTGGTTCCTTTATTAATTATGGAATGTTATGGGGTTGTTCTGGTGATGTTTCACTGACTGCTTTCCTGTCATTGTTTATATTCTCTGCCCAATGATTCCGAGGAGAGAGTTTGAGAGAATAATTTATGTACGATAAAAAGGAATGAGATTATTTTTAGTCTCAGCTAGAGATTCCTATGTGAGTTATGGAGATTATGAACAGCGCTGCAATGCTCAAATTTGGAGGTGGAAATTTCTCCATCTTCCTGCAGAGCTTCCAAATGAATATCATCAAAATGACTTAAGTAGAGACGGTTAGGGTGGCCACATATAGAGGTCCCCAAGGGAACTTAACTTCATTGTCGGCGGAAAACATCTGAGAGATTGGCCTCAAATGGTCGTATTATATAAATCAAGACAGAGCATGTCGAAGCAACACAGGTGCGAACAATTGGCGCAAATTGAGAGTGGCCATCCGTCTTATCAGCCCCAAAGTTTTGAGATTGTGTGATGTAAGATTAAGAAGAAAGTGTTTGTGCTTCTTTTTGTCAAAATCAATTCCTACAGTAAATGGAGTGTAGCCATCCTCTGTCTTATCAGCCCCAAAGTTTTGTGATTGTGTGATGTAAAATTAAGAAGAATGTGTTTGTGCTTCTTTTTGTCAAAATCAATTCCTACAGGCTTATACTTAAATTTAGTGTGAAAAAAAAGCGTCTCAAAAATATCATCATTATTCAATGGTCAAACAAAATTACCAATGTAAAACTATACGAAGTAGTACAAAGGAACACTTATCTCCCTTCAAACGGTGGGTGTGCTTTAGATCTATGAAATCTGACAGTTGACAATTATCAGTCGGTAAAACCATAAAACTCAAATGCAAATCGAACATCTACACAGCATGACATTAACTATTAACATCAAGAAATGAACTCCAGACATTTAAGAACGCACAAATAGAGACGTCCAGAGAGAATCGATTCAATAAGGCTAATCACTAAACTCTGGTGTGCAAAACTTTTTTCCCGGACTACCTCTACCATTGAGCAACAGCGAAGCCATTTACTTTACAAATACACAAAATACTATTGTAAAGACAAAATAATGATTTTTTTTTTTTAGATTTTAGAGGTGCACTCATACACGGTAGCCAATATCTCTCATACTCATAGTTTATAATATCGTCGAAATCCAGAATTCCTTCAGATTACATGTATAACCAATTTAGTATACGAATAGAATAAGATGGGAATTTTTATAAGTTAAATCATTCAGTATCAATAATATAATATGTAATCATTTACCACTTAACCTGCAACTAATGTTAATACGTTTATAATACAGTGTACTAATACAACATGCAGGGACAAAAAAATGAGTGTAGAAACAAAACCCCAAGGACATTGCGCCCATAAATATACTTTACATGTACATGTTTTTATATTCCATCTGGCTGGATAATCTGTCAGTCTCAAAAGCTGCTATTATTATATGATGATGGCGATTTAGTGTACCGCATACACGATTTTGTCCATTATCATCTTCACACTAATAATAAGCATATGTATTCCATCTCTGACGAAGATCTGTTGTGGCGAGATCCAAAAACTCCAATGTCATAGTCATAGGACTGTAGGTCCACCCCCTAAACATGCATAGACCATTACAGTCAAACTCTGACTCTAAGACGGGGCCGTTATCAAGGGAAACTACCCACTACCAGCACTATTGCACCTTCAGGACAAGCCCTTCCTTTCTTGACATCAGTACATACTCATACTATAGAGGCCATGGTAAATTACATGATTTGTGTAACGTCACGAGAGTGAGAGAAACATTCCCTCAGTGAATGGGATGTAATGTAAGGCGCATTGAATTGCGTGTGTCTTTGACTTTGAAAGATTGTGTTTAGGCCACCAAGCCTACAGACAGGTGCTAAGTTGAGACAAATTTCACGAATTGAATGTTAGCTCACACTCAAACGCAGCGGGATCCCGTATATATCCAGGTCGGTGTAAATCGAACCCTGTTATAGCCCAGGTTCCTTTAACTAGTTTTACTTTTACTGACACTAAAGGATGAAAAAAAAATCGGATACTTGATCCATTACTGTTGTTATATCTAAGTTCCTGTTTTAACAGAGGCCGTTATAAATGGAGTTGACTGTACTTAAATTTAAATGGAAATGGAATCTTCAGCCTTCGTGATATTACAGTGCATTTTTGCAGATTTCTGCTGAAAGTTCTTCGACTTTTGTTTTAGTTTTAGTTTTAGAGTGTTGATGGCAAACAAAAATGCGAGATCCTATTCACCATTCATTTATTTACGGTATTTTACGTCCTCGGTCAGAATAAAAAAAAATCTCACGTGTCTGCCTCCATACTCCATGCAATCGTTAGTCTTTGACCTCGATTTTTTAAGCTCTCTAGCTAAGGACGCAAACCTTCGCGTGTCCCAACATGTGGTCCCATACGTCATTTGGGTATCGCCCAATTAAAAATAGCCACAAACTTCACTTGATTGCCCTTACTCTTACTACAGAACGAAACTCTGCATTGCTAATTTCCTGTTCGTGAATAGACTAATACTAATACTCTTACACATTGCATTTGTATGACAAACGGTTTAATTAATAAGATAATCCGTTGAATAACCAGACCTAGAAAAAAAACAAACAATGATACTGATAAACCATCATAATATTATGCTGATGTCACGCCGATGTTTCCATTTGTACTTTGTACTGCTGTTTCGCGTAAAATAGAATTAGAATTAGAATAGATTATAATATGCAGGGCCTACTACTTCTACAGTCATGTATTGTACAGTACATGTCCATTTGGCACACCCCCGCCACCAACAAAAACAAGCCAATAAAAAAATGTATAAATAAAAAGATTCCTCTTCCACCATGCCCAAAAATAAAGCAAAACAACAAATTCCAACTAAAAAGCAAAACAAAAAACCCAACAAAATTTAAAAAAAAAAAAAAAAAAAGCTCCAACAAAAAACAAATCAAAACAAAAAAACAAAAAACCAACACCAACTACTAAAAAGTATGAAAAAACAAAACAAAAACTACAAACTAAAAACAAAGCAGGTAATAAATTTTTAAAAAATTAAAACGATCCGCCGATATTGAAATTATGTAGGCTACCTTTGTGGCATAGCAGCCGGTCTCGTCTATACTTTCTCACTGGCCTCGTGATTCAATAAACAAGTCGTGAAGACAATATTTCTCTATAGACTTGAACTTTTAATTATCAGTCGCCATCATGTTATTATGGCAATACATAAGGACAATCCTATTACTATAACTGTACTAATCCTTTCTCCCCCCACCCTGGCCGATT
>JBCJKE010162250.1:0-10465 GCA_039654525.1 Melibe bucephala
ACACACACACACACACACACACACTCTCACATAAAAAAAAAAAAAAAAAAAATGGCAAGACTTCTTAGCAAATCAAAACATCTTCGTTGTTGCATTCGACGAGGGTTAAGTGAATGCTGGGAATCCTTCTCAGAAAATCCTGTAGTCACTTCTTTCGTCATTTTTTCTATGCAAACAATATGGACGGCTGCATGCTGATTAACTCTGGTTTCAACAACACCCTACAGCCATAGCCGAGTTCTACATCTCCCTTTCCATGTTTGCATTTTTTTTCTAATGAGTCAGCTGTATTAAAACATTTTTAAAAAGCCCTGCTTTGTCGGAAATCAGATATTTACGCATAGTCTTTGTTTTTCTTGTTTGTTTTTGTTTTCTTTTGGGTTTGGGTTGTTGGGGGTTGTTGTTTATTTGCCTGTTTGTTTGGTTGGCTTTTTGTTTTGGTTTTTCACTTTTTTTGTTGTTGTTTCTTTTTGTTTTTTGTTTTGTTCTTTTTTCTAAGCAATAGTGAATTTTCCAACAGAAAGCTATATTTTATGTCTACAAAATAAAACTCATTCTCATAGAGACATGTTGTTATTTATTTGTTACATTTTTATCCAACAAATATTGCATTTGGGTGGAAATGATTGTCTAACATATCTGAAGACCACAACGGGTCTCTCACACTTTTTTCTTCCTCCTCATTGTTTCATTCAAATCTTTCTCATAATTTTGTTCTTTTCATTCAACAAATCAACAGATCCCACAACCACCCCCAAACCGGAGACTACAAAACCACCCATTACAACTACATCCACGACAACTACAACTACCACTACTTCAACTACAACCATGAAACCGGAGCCAAAACCAGAACCCAAGAATCGAAATATTACAGGCACTGACAAGGAAAAGGGAGATGGAGGTGTAAAGTATTGTGATGCTACAAGATTCAAAGACATTGAATGGCCAAAGACACGACATCACCAAGAGGCAAAGCAAAATTGTTCTAAGGGTTTCATTGGTAAGAAGAATGTTTATCTCAAATTCTCAGCATGAAATATGGATTGTGGCATTTCCACATTACATTAATTTAGTAACGGTTTCCAAAACAAAAAACATTTGGAATTAACATGGATTTTACTTGAATACCCTAAGACTTATCAATCTGTGGTATAAAAGGCAAAAAATAATGCATAACATGCTAAATTCTTAAATTCAGAAAGCTTGACATTCTAGTGAAAACATCGATAAAGCCATTTTTCACTCAGGTACTATATTTTTAAGTGTTAACTATACACTATTCACACATTCAAGCAAAGGAAACAAAATAACAGTTCTTGATTTTGATTCCAGGCACAGCAACATGGAAATGCGGTAGTTCTGGGTGGTTCTCCCTTGGTCCTGACTTAACTGAATGCATTTCATCATGGATGGCAAACTTGGATCAACAAGTACAGAATGCTGTAAGGAACATTATGATTGAATTTGAATAAATATGATATAAACATGAGGGTTTGTTCTTCTTTGAGGGTAATAGTCTTTTGTAGGTTTTCATTTGTTTTGCTTTGCATGATCCTTGTTATTTTTAAGAGAATTTCATGATGAGTTAACGTACAAAACTTTTTAAGTTCTTTACACATTGATGAAACATATTTAGTGGATTGTGTCATATTTCAAACATATGAAATTATTATTATATGTATCTGCTAAAAATCAATATTATTGAATAATTTTTGTGTTAATTTCTTTTCTTTTTTTTTAATGCCTTGTCTCAATTTGCCCTAAAAGTTTACTTACCTTATCAGTTTCTTTCCTTACAGTTGGAGGGTAAAGAACAAGCGGACCAAGCTGCCATTGCCCTAAGTGAAACTTTAGAGGAAAAAACTTTGGCTCCTGGTGATCTCAAACGAGCTGCCATTAAGTTCCTGCCCAAGCTGAAGCAGAGCTTAATGAGAGTTACTGATTCCAAAGAAGAAAAACCTCAAAAGAAACGTAGAATGAAAAAATTCAAAAAGGTAGGAACTTGGTAAAATCTCAACGTCTATTGTTCAGTATTAAATATTGTAATATGCTTATGAGATTTATTTTAATTTTAGCTTGAATGTGAAGGGTTGGTTTTTAGAATGCCTGTTCTTTGCATGGTGCTCAGATGATTGATAGAAAGAACATCACTATAAAGGCAATGAAATCTGAGGAACATGAAATTGTCTATTTCAAACTAAAATTTCTCTCACAAAATCAAAACATGGAAGAAACAGAGGGAATAAAAAGAAATTTGAATAATCAAACTGTCACCTATAAAACCTAAGCTTTAAGATAAAAAATATTGTATGAACATTGCTTGAACATTACTATTACACCATCAATTGTCCATGGCCGATTGTATTCATATTTTCCTAGTACATTCAAATATGGAATAAACTTACAATAAAAAATACTGAAGATTTTTAACAAAAACTTGTAATATATATCACTCTAATATCAAAATTATACTCAACTTTGTGAAGACAAAATCACAGCTTAAGAATAAAATTGCATTATAGAGCAAAAACTCAGTAAGAAGTAAACTGGTATAATATAAACATACAATGTGACATACTACCATCATTATGATTTTTTTTTTTTCAACAGGCCCTTATGCGAGCCAGCAGTGAGTTGTTGTCAAGTCGCCAAGCACAATCATGGCGAATTTTGTCACGCGCAGATCGACGACAAGCAGCAACCTCTATGCTTCTAGCGGTAGAGGACACAGGTTTCAAGGCTGCCTCTCTCATGAATGTCGGCTCCTCAGATGTGACTATAGATGATAACGTTGGTAAGAGAAGTATTTTATTTAAAATAATGAAACACATTGTCATATTCATTCATGCTCCATTTTAATAACTGATTGTTTTGGAAGGTTGTATTTGAATCAGTAAAACTGTGTTTAATATAAGTTTATTTCAGATACTTTAAGAAACAGAAATTAGGAAGAAGATATGGTATCCTTTAATTCTGCCATTTAGTCTCTCTTGACGAATTAAGTGATAGTTATTGATCCATAGCATTATATGGTCAGTTTTCATTATCATAAATCAATTATTGTACATTTGAACATAGGTCCATATAATGTAAAAGTTCTTATAATAAGTTTGCTGTAAATAATGAAGGAATGCAACTTCAAATCCAAAATGAGAAAGAATGTTTAAATTCTATCTCTATTTAGTCTTTGACCTCTTTCAAATTGCATTGAAGATTTTATTGAAATCCCTGTGAGAGTTTGCTAGTTGCTAAGGATTGCTATTATTTCTTACAGTCATGGAGGTAAACAACGTCAACACGGATGAAAACTTTGGAGATCTGCAATTCCCCTCACCAGGCGACTTAGACCACAGTCTGTGGCAAGGAACAAGTGATAAAATAATGATTCCTAAATTGAACCTAGAGTTTGCAAAAAGTCATGGTAAAATACTTACTCTATATTTTGTTGTTTTGGGGTTTTATACTAAATGAAATCAATACTGTTTGAAGATATAATTAAAAGACCAAGGCTAAATTTTTGTCCTTTGCCTCTAAAAGTAGTACTGTATTATTGAAGAAAATATATCATAAAGCTGCATTCATGTTAAAGACGACTCGACTAAGAACCTAGAAAAATTGCGACACGTAGCCGTAAATAGGACGGATTGAAAAGACATCACAAGACAAATATATGAAGCAGCCCAGGTGGAATATTCGGACGACTATTGTGCGAAAGGGCTTTAAGGGAAAAGTAAATCATATTTTTGAAGTAAACTTAATAAATAAGTAGTACTTATCTGTCAGTATCGATGAAGCTGAATGGGTTCATATAGTGCGTGGTACTTATCCGCTACCACTACTACTACTAACAATAATAATAACAATGTTAAAATAATGATATTTATTATTGTTGTTATTATTGTCATCATCATCATCATCATCATTATTATTATTATTATAATTATTATTATTATTATTATTATTATTATTATTATCATCATTATCATTATTATTGCTACCACTACTACTTTTGCTGCTGCTGCTACTATCATTATATAAAAGATAAAACATTTTTAGTGAAAATTTCTAATCTATAAATCCGAGAAGGGAAATCGTTTTTTTCTTTTCTTTTCTTTTTTTTTTTTTTTTTGATGAAATCTGAGTGTCAACCCCAAGAGCAAATGTTACAAATGGAGGCAATTAGTCAATTGGTGTAAATAACTTGCTGAGCCCGACCACCATTATCATTCTTATTGTCTTTGTCATTATCACCATATTTATGTGTTGTCTTTATTATCATTATTGTTATTACTTCTATTATATTGTTGTTATTATTATTATTATTATTATTATTATTATTATTATTATTATTATTATTATTATTATTATATTATTGCTCTTGTTTTTGTTCTATATCTTTTTATACTTTATCCAGGTTCTGTAAAGGTTGTGTTCACCATGTACAAAAACTTGGAGGAATTGGCAGAACCCCAGATAAAAATGGCCTCCATCAAAAAATCCTCTACCTCTGACCAGCATTACAATGCTGGTACCATTAGTGATAATTCTCAAGAGGATTCTTCTGGGCAGTCTTCAATCATAGTCAACACTAATGTCATATCCGCTTCAATTAAGTCTTCAGAGACAAAGTGGAAACTTCCAGAGCCTATCAGATTCACTCTCCATCATCTAAAGGTAAATTGTTTTTATCATGATGCAACAACCAATACTAGTACATGTAGTCTGCAATTTTCATGTGTAACAGCAAACTAATGATTGTGAATTTTTACAATATATACTTTAAAATATTCTATGATGCCACAATGTTCTCAAAAGTAAATCCTTTTCACAAAGTTGCAATCTAAATTTCTTAGACATTGAAGCCCTTAATGCCTGTATTATAACCGTGTCATTTTTATGTTTCAGCCCATGGAGAAGTCGACAGCAATTTGTTCATTCTGGGATATTGACTCCAGGTAAGCTGAAACTTCTTTGCAAAGTATCTAGAACTTTTACAGCATCTTAATTTCGTTAACCATTTTAATCATTTCAATTTTGATACTCACATCTTTTATTTCTTCATCTTTTATGTACCAATGCCATGTAAAGTTTATTTGAAATTATTTCTACAGTTAATTCATAAATTTCCATATTGTAAATTACCAAAATGATGTAGAGTACTGTAATGAATATGTTTGAAGTGTAAGCAATGTAAATTCAAAAGATCATATAAAAAAATAATTTAATTTACACTTAGTTAATTCACATTATTTCCATTGCTTGTGTATCAAAAGATGTAGAGTAATAAACACAATTGATGCATATAATGTCATTGCCGTGATTTAAAATGAGGGATAGCTTTGAAATTCCCTGGAGTTCCATGGTATACATAAACAAATCTTGCGACGTGTTGGTTTCAAATTTTGTACAAAATGAGATGTATTAAAAAAATGGATTTTGTTTTCAATTCAAGCTTATTGACTGGTTCCTGGTCACAAGATGGTTGCCGTGTCATAGAAAGCAATGTGACACAAACTACCTGTGAATGTGATCATTTGACAAACTTTGCAGTGCTTATGGATGTCTCTGGACTAGTGGTAAGACCATGTCCATAACGATGGGTTATACATGTTTTGATGAAGAAGGAGAAGAAGAAGGAGGAGGAGGAGGAGAGGATCTGTTTTTTTATTTTTAAACAATAAAATACCATAATTTCTATTTAGCAGTTTTAGATATGTATTATATTATACGATCTAATATTATGGAGACATTTGTAGAGCATCTTGGAGACATAAAAATGTAAGTTTTTAACTTATGATTGTGCATTTGAGTATGGTTTTTATCGAAGGAGACATTGTTCTCATAGAAAATGATGTGACTCAACTTCTGTTATGTTTTTTTCTTTTTCTTTCCTACAGATTGATGATCACAATGCCTTTGTGTTGCATATAATCACCTACATAGGATGCATCATTTCTATTGTCTGCCTCATATTGGCCTGGATAACTTTCGTTGTTTTCAAGTAAGTGGAGTGGCATATGGACATACTAAAAACTGTACATCCAATGTACTTTTTTTTTTATTCACCTTTGAATGTATAGAAGACTGATGACGGTTAGACATGCACATTGTAGTATGATAACGAAAACATCTCAGTAAATAAGTGAATTCATAGAACCAATGTCAAATAGAAACTGGAAGACATAATAATATTTAGATAGGTAGAGAGAGATGAGACATTTTTTTGATTGTGGATGGGTGTTTGGAAATATTTTACATCTTTGCTGACGATGTACAGCCAAGGGTATTCTCCAAATGGTTTTCATTCTTGGTTATTAGTGTTTTGGAACAATGACATGAAAAGATAAAATAGCTACAGTATTGCTTCATCTACAAAATGAGTTAAAGTTCTATACAGCTTCGAGTAAGGGTTTGGTTTGTTGTTTGTTTTTTTGGTTTGGTTTCAGAAAACTTCTTTTGTTGTTATTGTTTTTATGATCAGTTTTGTTTCTCACTTGTTTGTGTGTGTGGTTGGGTTCAGAATTTTGTTTAGATTTTATGCTTCATATTGGTCTGAATGTAATTTGTTTCCTTCATCTCCAGAAATCTTCAATGTGATCGTAACACAATCCACAAAAATCTGGTTCTTTGCCTTTTGTTGGCCGAGGTGGTTTTCTTGGCTGGTATTGGTCAGACTGAATACAAGGTATCCACATTAGAAACACTTGTCATGAATACAAGGTATCCACATTAGAAGTACTTGTCATGAATACAAGGTATCCACATTAGAAACACTTGTCATGAATACAAGGTATCCACATTAGAAGTACTTGTCATGAATAAAAGGTATCCACATTAGAAACACTTGTCATGAATACAAGGTATCCACATTGGAAACACTTGTCATGAATACAAGGTATCCACATTAGAAGTACTTACCATGAATACAAGGTATCCACATTAGAAACACTTGTCATGAATACAAGGTATCCACATTAGAAACACTTATCATGAATACAAGGTATCCGCATTAGAAACACTTGTCATGAATACAGGCTGCCCATTAGGAATTTTAATTACTTGCTTAATCACTTAAAAGATAATAACAATGTATTGAGGAAAGAAATATGACCAAAACTTTGTGAAAGAAAGACATAGAACACAAACAATATGCAGATAGTGAAAAGATTTGCATAAGCAAAGAGATATTCACATACAACATGGTTACAAGAGCAATGGAGAGAAAAGAAAATGGGAGACAAAAAGCTTAGAGTAATCCTTTCATTGAAACATAAACTTGAGATTTCCAAGCCAATTAAGCCTCTTTCTCTTTATGTATCAATTGACATCAAGGCAAGGCACAAACCAGAAGACTTTTTACAGACTCATAGGCTACACAAAATCAAAAAGAAAATATTGAAACAAACCGTACCTATTGATAAAAGCACTCAGTTCACTTTACAACTAACTGGCAGTTTATTCCATAATCCAAAAGCACTAGGGAAGTATGAATACAAATGACTATCTACTCTAGAAGATTGTAATGTAAATGTTGTAGCACCAAATCTCATACGCTTATTTTTTATTTGAAATGTTTCAAGTGGTAATATTGCTTGGTTGTTAATGGCCTTGTAGAGGATGCTTATCTTATTTCTTGCTTTTTGTTCTTTGAGAGGTATCCACTGCAATTTGTCCATGTTTGTTTTTGTGTTACCTGATGTGTAGTTATAGTTGTTGGTTACGAGTCTGCCTGCATTTTTTCGAAAGCTGTATTGTTTGCTTTTTGTTTCCAGTTGATGTGTTCAATCATCGCTGGACTTCTGCATTATCTGTTCCTTGGAGCCTTTGCCTGGATGTGCCTGGAAGGGGTCCAACTCTACGTCATGCTTGTTGAAGTTTTTGAGTTGGAAAAGTCCAGGATTAAGTGGTATTACCTGTTTGGATATGGTAAGTCTGACCTGAAATTGCTTGAAAGAATTCTGTAAGATAATGAATCATAATTCATACTTGCATTAGGTTTTATGATTTGCACAATACAATACTTTTAATGCATCTAATAATCGTTCAATAAGTGATCTTTTTTGCTTCAAACCTTAATTTTACTATAGAGCACAACAGAAACAAATAGGCTGTTGGTTACCCACAAATTATATGTTTGATGTTATTTTCCATAAATTCATTTGTTCAAAAAATGACTTCACAGGTTTACCATTGGCAATTGTTGGAGTGGCTGCTGCAATTCGCTATGAAGGTTACGGCACTGAGAGACAGTAAGTTTTTATCCAATAGTATCAAATTCTTTAAGCAAGATATTGTCAACTTTAAATATAACAAGCTTAGATATCATACCAATGTGTCTCTGTATAAAATATATTGAATTCTTAAAAGAAGGTAAGTGTACATTTTTTCATTCCCTCATCCATTTAAGACTAATTCAAATCAAATGCTTGTCCAGTGATTTTATAGAGCAGCAATAGTTGTGTTACTTTTTCATGACAATTAACTACTTTTTCCCTAATTTCCTCTGGACCAGGACTTTGACTACCACAACTGTTTTCTCTGTTTAGACCATAATTATATTTAGTGAGAGTCAGCTGGTGTTGGTATAAATATTCATACCATCTGTTGGTGTATAAAAAGAAAACAAATCAACTGGAAAATAAACAAATAAAGGAGTTTATATTTTTGTTTTTATTTAAGATGGTGGAATAAATAATACATTGAACATGAAAAATCAATGTATGAGTCCACTGTCTAGTTTTATTGTTATTTTATATGTTATGACTCAAAAGCAATACTGGTATGCTCAGTAAAAAAATGAATTAAAATTTGAGTTAAAAATTTGCTCATTTATTTTTTTTCCAGTTGCTGGTTGAGCTCAGAGAATTACTTCATTTGGAGTTTTGTTGGGCCGGCCTTGGCTGTTGTGCTTGTAAGTGTAAATACACCAATCCACCCAAAGTTAATAGGACAGGACAAAAAAGCTACAGATTTTAGAAGAGGATCCTCCATTGTTACTCTTACCCTTATGTATGTAATGGAAAACTTTATATTGCCAGTTCCTTTGGTCCCAAAGTTGGCAGTATAAATAAAGATGTTGGATTGTGTATTATGTCAATAAATGGGAAATTGGGTGATGAATATTTCTGTTCCAACATATTTTCCTTTTATCTAGAAACCATTTCAGTTTTCTTCGTTTCTTCTTTGTTCCTTTATTTGTTTGACTATTCAATGGGAGAAAAGACAGGAGTTAAACATTTGAGAGTTTAAAACTAAATGATTGCTATGTTGCATCAGATATTTTTTTTTTTTATAATTCAACATGTTTTCACAAACAGTAATGGACTCTATCATGTAAAGCATATTTACTATAATTTTTCAGATCAATGTTGGAATGTTAAGCATTGCCATTTACACTATGTGTCGCCATTCCAACATCTCTACAACGATGAAAGAGAGATCGAAAGTTCACAAGTTCAGGTATTTTTCTTTCAAGTTTATATACTTTTTCCACCATTTTGAAGAACAATCACATGTGTCTCTCAGGAATTAAATAGTAAGATGCTGTGTCAAGTCCAGGAGGTTATGTGTTATATAAAGGAAGATGCTCTGTGAAATAAGTGGCATCAAGGTCTGTGTGATATGGTCTGGTTAGCAGACATTTTGCCTTTCTACCAGTGGGCCTTGGGGTCTCAGGCAAGAATCCTCATTTTGACAGATGTGATGCAGAGTTCTTGGAAGAAAAAAAAAATCTCTCAAAAACATTTTCTTTCCCCAAGAAGTTGTAAAATGAGTGCCAACTATAGGGAGTGGATGTTCTTATCATCAGTAAGCCAGAGTCATGCGCCTTTAAAATGGCTGCTACTCTATATGCTCTTCAGGAGTTGAGATAATTTTGGTTGGAAAACTCAGTAAATGATTGTCAAGGAACTTATAAAATGTATAGAGCATGGTAAGGAAGATGCACAATAAGTAGAAGGCAACCCTATTTTTACAACACTCAACAATGCATTACTACTGAGGAAGCTGTAACACATTGTTTTCACAAAGCACCAAGATCACAACCATTGATAGGTGAGGGTAAAGCGTTATGACTCAAACCAACCAGAATTCCATATAAGATTTAGAAAGATATCTAAATATTTTACTTATGCAGAAAAGGTTGACTGAATCCAAATTGAAATTAAGTTATAAACAAAATGGTGTTTGTTTCTTCAGTGTTTCAGACAGCTATTGCAATATAGAGACCTATGCTTCTCCAAAACTTCGTTTTCCAGAAATGCCGTAAGATTTCAATATAAATTCTTTAATCAAAAATGGTGCATGTCTTTCACCCATCCTTGGAATTCCCCACACAACTGGTTTATCTGTTCGAATTTTATCCAAAACTTGGCATATTTGGTAGGGTCTTGGTTTTTGTTGTTGATTATTTCTTTTGCTTTTGTTTTTGGGTTTGTTTTGGGTGGGGCTGGGTTTGTTTTTT
>JBCJKE010162361.1:0-10465 GCA_039654525.1 Melibe bucephala
TGATGATGATGATGGTGATGATGATGATGATGATGATGATGATGATGATGATGATGATGATGATAATGATGATGATGGGGATGACGATGATGATGATAATGGTGGTGACGATGATGATGATAATGGTGGTGATGATGATGATGATGATGATGATGACCACGACGATGGTGATGGTGATGACGATGACGATGACGATGATGATGATGGTGATGATGATGATGATGATGATGATGGGGATGATGATGATGATGATGATGATGGTGATGGTGATGGTGATGATGATGATGATGATGACGACGACGATGGTGATGGTGATTATTAGCCAATGGTTTAGATCGTAAGTCACGCACACTCTAATGTAATACGTCTAAGAGCGTGATGTAAGAAGCAAGAATCTAAGTACGGTCTAAGGAAAGAGCTGTCTGTCGTGCGCGAAATCATTTTGGCAATGTTTTTTCATAAACACCCATCATTCACAATTTGATAGTATCGTAATCTCCAATGTGCACAGCTTTTCACTATAGGTATTAGTCAATTTCCCACTCAGTTGTTTAGGGCCTTTAATTTTTTTTTTTTTTTTTGTATTTTTATCACCGGCGTTGTCAACACCTGCTGCTATCGTGCCTCACGCCATTGCCAGATGCTATTATAATAGACTATAGAGAAGAACCTAACGGGCATTCATCGACAGCCGCTTCTCAGAGCAGGTGCTGACGTCTTGCCGAGAAGAGGTACATTTACAACAGGTTTGTAACTCGCTGACCCTAATGATAGTTAATGAGTTGCAAGCCTCGGCTTGCCTCGGCGAGACGACTCGGTGTCACTGTCCCCGGTTGAATTCATAGTGGAACCACACATTTTTTTTTCTTATTTTTCTTTATTAAATTCTCCCCTCTCTCGGTTCTTGAAGCATTGTTTGCTTTGATCTTTAATATGGTTACTTTAATTATTTCTTTAAGGCCTCCATTTAAGTTTACCTGATGTATGTGGCGGTTTTCGACAGGATTCACTTTTAGCCTGAGCCGGTGCTGAAACCTCACTCGACACGGCTCAATGGAGCGTTGCTATGCTATACTTATCATTCGTCCGGCGGAAGGCGTGCTTGCATCCTTCTTGCCCAGGTTTCGATCACCATATGGATTGATTTGTAGCAGTCGGATTCGGTGCGGCTGTTATCAAATTGATCGTATTTGTATCAAATTGATCGTATTTGGTTGATATTCATACTACTCAGATAAATACATTATTCAACTTCATGCTTGAAAAGAAAAAAATGTGATCTTTGCAGATAGGATTTTGGTGAAAGTTCTCACTGTGACAAGCACGATATAAAGGGAGATGTCTTTCTCGCGTTCAGTTTATTCAATAATTTTGTACTTGATCTGTATAAATATCAACGCCAAGTTAAAGAGATTATATCCAGAACTGAAATATAATCGCTATTGGGAAGGTCTTCACCTGTCAACAGAACTGAGGATGGCATTTTCCGTTCCAGAATCTGGTTGACTGTAATCTTTTGATGCTACTGTTAGAACACACTGATTTGCAAACTAAATACGGGTTCAATAGAGAAGGAAAACTTGTCGAAATAGATCGCTTCAGAACTAAGGTTGAGTTGTCAAGTTTAAGAATTTTGTCTCTGGTCGGGCGTCATGTACTTGAAACAAGGAATGCATGTTAGCAAACCTAATGGTTCATGAAGTGCATGAAGCCAAGGCATAGATTGAGACTGCTACTGATGAAAGTCTACAATTAAAAGCAGCTATCTTGGTTAGATGCAGTAAAGACAAATCAAATAATTATTATATTCAAAGATAAAGGTCAATTTAGTGGATCTCGCTATTATTTTTGTAGTCTTAGTTTTGTTTTGTTGTTGATGTACGGTTTGTCAACCCAGTTATTATTATATGCGCGCAACGCCTCGAAGTGTCTTTACTTAGAAGGTTAGAGTTGAGCATTGGCGTATAGCTTAGTTTCAAGGACTACTATATAGTAGTCCTTGCCTAGTTTTCATACTTCTTTTGTCATGAGTAGTTTATTCAAGGATCTGCGTATAGCCTCATACTATCCGTAATGGTTTCACGCCTCAAACAAAATACATAGTGAAATGTGTATGACGTTTATTATTAACACCGCGCACCCCAAGGCTTGACAGTCAGGTTTACAACGCAATAATATTATTTTAGTGCAGTCGTCTATTCAAGTGTCACTTCTCGCTAAGATTAATTTTCGATTTCAATGCTCATACAGATAACCTCTAAGCTGTACTTGTACATCATTATACATATTGGCTGAGTCATAAACACTCCTCTAATGTGCTTAAAAAAATGAAAACTGCATAGATCTAATACTGAAGGACCCATTTAGGACCCTACTAGATCTACACTTCTTGTTAATAGTCTCATGTTATCCTGATTTACATCAGGACATTTAGGGCAGGGGAAAATCGATAGGATCCTTGCTGACGGGAAACGGCATTATCAAGCATTACATCTACAGGTGCTTAGTAGATTGTGTCAAATGTTTTGACAACAATAATTCTCACTCTCAACACGTAGATGTATAATTATAGAAATGATAGCAGGATGGCAAAAACAATAATCATTTTTCTTATTTATTGGAATGCATATAATATCCTGCTTCACTTAAAAAAAATGTTAATTTTTATCGTCAGTTCATTTTCACTAATCCAGGAACCAGTTACTGTACTGTAGTTGTTACCAATAGCGAGAATTAGTGACTTGACATGCTTACCCCGCATGTCAAGTTAACTAGGCTTAGGACTATGCATTTGTGTTTGATGAACGCTCAAGGTGTCGTAAGCTTTGGTATAAACATACATGAATAGCAGGTAGAATTATCATTGATGTCACGTTCGGTCTGCTAGATGTCCGATTCCAAGCGAGCCTGCTAAACTGACGTAAGGGATTTTCACGGAAGTGGCATTACTCACGCTTTTCTCTCTTGAAAAATCCGTTTTTTTTAATAACAGTTCTAAGTGAATATTCTTGTCAATGCGCCGAAAAGAACCCATCTAGTTTTAGTTTTGTACTTCCTTTCTTTTTGTTTAAAAGCTTTTGAGTCTTTACGGCATTTTACATCGAATGCAAGTTTACTCCACAATCTGAATGTACTAGAGAAATATAAATGCAAATTTAATGACCAAAAAGAACAACAACAAAAATAACAAAAAACAACAAAACAACCCAGCGACAACAAAAACCAAAAAAATGAAACAAATCAAAACAAAAAACAAACACAAAACGTAATAACAAGAAAACAAAAATAAATTCCTAAAAGCAAGACCCTCAAACAAAAACAAACAAACAAAACTCACTAAGCCCAACAAAACCCAAAAACAAACCCGATGTCATGACAGCGGGAAAGGAAAAAGAAACCGGAGTCCAGTGGCATAATCTATGGCATTGAACTGTAGACAGCACCAATATTCGAACCGTGGTGTCGTATATAAACCGTCAGTGTTTGGTTTGGTTCGGCTTGACTCTGATACGATATAATGTCAATGGAGTGTCAAGTAGGCGCCCTTACAAATCACTCAAATTGGATCTGAAAAATTGCATTCACCCTCCTCTTTGCTACACAGCAAAATCTGTTGCAAGCCTTGTTTCATCTATAATTTTCTTTAAATTCGATTGTTGAAACACCCTCCTTCTGGATATAACACACACACACACACGCACACACGCACACACGCACACACACACACACACACACACACACGCACACACAAAGAGAAAAAAGAGAAGGAAAAATAACATTCCGCTGGCTGTCAGTGTCAAAAAGAGTTCTTTTCAATGTGAATACTTTTTTTTATTCAAAACGCTCATTGGCTCCTCTCGCTTTCTCACAATCCTACTTTGGAACGCTACAGGTCAACCCGCAGTCTTGGGAAATCTGAAAACGATCAAAACAGAGAGTTGCTAAAGATAAAACGTGTTGGTTCTGGATTCTTTTCTCACTCAGCAGCTGTTGTCTGGAAAGACTTGGCTGTGTTGCTTAGAGACTCACCAACTGTTCAGGTTTAACAAGGTTATTAAAACATTTATCTTTATTAATAACAACAGGGCCACGGCTCACTTTAACAGTACTGTTTTATCGTTCATTTTACTCAATTTGCTTTCGTCAAATTACGAAGTTATGTCATCCTTAATAACGCCGAGATGTTCTCCTCCTTCTTGTCTTCTTGTCGTCGTCTCCACTTACAGAGTTGGACGTAGTAGCATCCATGTCAAGCTGTTTCCATGGATTTCTATCTTAACTGTTCCAAACGATCTCTTACGATTTTGAACGTTTAGGGTGCTGACATTTTTGATGTTGTTCACGAGGGTTAAAAGCTGGTATACTGCTGCATCTATTTCCGTCAGCAGCGACACAATGGCTAAATGGAAAGTCCACCTATCTGTTATGTTGGGGATCGTTGGTTCGTATCTCTTACGCGGCAATTTTAACATTTTTAAATACGTTTGTTTAGAATCTTATTTTTCGCCCTCTCTAGTTGTTTTCCGCTTTTTCAAACCACTCATATTTCACTGCCTAGGTTGCTTTCTTTTTCATTCTTCCTTTTCTATGCCCATGTACAAGCCCTTTTCCTCTCAGTCAGAATCTGGACTGGACTCGCTAGACTTCGATTGAAATCTTCCCCCATCGTCATGTTTTAATGTGTTGGAATTCATGAACAGGACATGGTTTTTATCATTATAGGGGAGGCCGTGTCCGTGAATCATTTGACATTTTGTACCGCAATCCTTACAACCAATGCGCCTACAGACTATATTAATAGGCACTTGTTGTTTGCAGCTTTTGCCGAAATCGGCGTTGTTTATGTGGCCGTCCTTAGAATGAACACGGAACCAGTAAGCCCACTGTGATTTAATCATTGGGCAAAGTTAGTCACACTTATTGCCCCCGTTTGCGGTGCTGCTCTTGTAGTCGACGCTCGGTATTCTGTTAAAAGCCAAAAGACAAATTTCCTTTCGGGGATTAATAGAGCGGCAATGCATCTGTTTCTTCTTCATTTATTTTTATTTGTATTTACGAGGGTGGTCACAACGTCAATGCCTCTCCATTTTTCGCCACCATTTGAGGACTTGATATTGATAAAGATGCTGCCGATGTTCGCAGCCCAATTATTGGGGCTTGCATGCTAATTACCATCTTTGTTGCCCTTTGTTTTTCATATTTGCTCCAGTCATCCTGTTCCTTTAATATGGCCAGTTACTTTCTTTTGCCGTTCTCCCATAGTTGTTAGCAGGGGCCATTTTATCCTGCGTTGATTTCAGAATCTATTCTCTTCTTTTCTTCTCTTTCTAAGGATATTCTCATGAGCTCAGTGTTTTGCGAATAATAATGGCCTTTGTTCTGCCTCCAATCTCTATTCAATGCAATTCAGGCCTATTTGTTCAATGGCCAGCAATCACAACCACAGTATTGCCAAATACACGAATGCATTTATCTTATCTTAGTATAGTGTATTCGTTTTAAACTGATGTTTCCGTTCTTCATCATCCAGTTGGATGTTTTGGGAGTATCGTCTGTGCATTTCTGATTCTCTTCTTGACCATTGTATTGTATCCTTAGATGCTAGCATGTTTATCGGATTACTTTAATGGATCTCTTTTATTAATTCCCATTTCACTATATGTTATTACAGTATGCAGTGGTTACTATCATTGCTGTGACAAGTCACTGCCTTTTTGTATTTAATTCATACTCTTTTGCTCCATTTTGTGTTTGGGGACTTATTGCAATGTGTTTCTTCTTGTAATGTATTCATTGATCCTTGTGATACTTATACTGCGTCGTCAAGATAACAACGCAAGTTGCTCCTATTCAAGAACTAGAAGTATCATTAGCAAATGGCATCAGTATGCTTTGTTGCAGATTATATTGAATGTTCTGATCTCCAACTTTACTCCACCATTATCTTGCAAACTGCTTCATCTAAAAGTCATTTTATTGCATTCGTTGATCAGATCCTGAGAGAAGGCAGAGCTTTCTCTAACCTCTGCTGCACTGATTAGCTCGCTGTGCTCGCTCATCAAACTTACGATGTGGAGAAAGCATTTGAGATTGTAATATTAATTTAGCTATTGCAAGCGCACTTGTGCTCGAGTCGGAACAACTGTTTAATGTCTATTTATTGAATGAATTTATTGATTTAGCATAACTTTATTTTGCTGCTTGCTGTAACTCCGTGTTGGTTTGATAATAGTGGGATACAGCCAACAGTTTTGGAGTAGGTAGGTGTTGGCTATTGGCTAATGAGGACTTTACTTACTTTACTGACTTAGAGCCTTGTCGCAAAACAGTCCTCAGACTGTGTCACTTCGGCTGCTTCCTTGATCCGTGTTGTCAAAGCCTGCCATATTTTTGTCTTGAGGTAAGCTGGTAATGCATTGAAAGTCATCGGTTGATTGACGTTTCACAGGCTGTGGAAGGCGAAGTAGATCTATGATGATAAGGCCAGGCATACTGTGATGATTGAGTGTTAGTTGAGGATAAAGCCAGGCGTACTGTGATGGCTGAGTGTTAGTTGATGATAAGGCCAGGCGTACTGTGATGGCTGAGTACATGTATTGACGACAAAGCCAAACGCAATGTGTTAGGTGAGTATTTGTTGCCGAGAAAGCCAGGCCTATCATGGTAGGTGAGTGTTAGTTGGCGACAAAGCCAGACGTATTGCAGTAGGTGAGTGTTAGTTGGCGACAAAGCCAGACGCAATGTAGTAGGTGAGTGTTAGTTGGCGACAAAGCCAGACGTATTGCTGTAGGTGAGTGTTAGTTGGCGACAAAGCCAGACGTATTTCAGTAGGTGAGTGTTAGTTGGCGACAAGGCCAGACGTAATGTATTAGGTGAGTGTTAGTTGGCGACAAAGCCAGACGTATTGCAATAGGTGAGTGTTAGTTGGCGACAAAGCCAGACGTATTGCAGTAGGTGAGTTTTTATTTGGCAATAGATTCTGGCATGTCGTGATAGGTGAGTGTTGATAATAAAACCAGGCTATTGTGGTCTCTGAGTGTTAGTTGGCAATAAAATCAGGTGTTTTGTCGTACTTGTGATAGCTGAGTATCACCAAGCGGTAAAGCCAAGCGCACAGCGTATTCCCTCCATTAAACAAAAATTAAATGTTAACTTTGAATTAAAAATCATCAGGGTAAAAACTCAGAGGGTCGCAGACATTTAAGGAGTTCCTTACCTTCCTGCATTCTTCTAACATGCTTGTTTGCCTCTGCCGTAAGATACACCCTTAAAAAGCGCACGCATATAATTATAATATAATAATATAGAGCCAACCCCCCCCCCCCCATGCACCATCCCAATGAGACTCTAATCAGCAGTCATAATATTGTGTGTACTTCCCCACAGAACGTCCGATCAATCTAGGGGAGATTGCCGAGAAGAGGAGACATCGATTGCGTCATCGTCCTCACCGGCTAGTCGCAAGCTTACCCGCATCATGGCGGCCTACAAACTGCTGAACGGCGACTCTGAGATGGTAACGGACGGTAAGTGAGGGGTAACGACACGGGGTAATATTATTGCCGAGGTATGCCTTAATAAGCCAAAGATTTTTTCCGCACGTCTCATCTTTTGTAGAGCCTTTGGTAGGCAGGACACAGCCTTAACTCTTTGACTACCATAAGCCCATATATCGGCATGAGCACATTTACATCATCATCATCATCATCATCATCATCATCATCATCATCATCATCCTCATCACCATTACCCCCACCACCACCACCACCACCACCACCACCACCACCACCACCATCATCATCATCATCGTCATCGTCATCGTCATCGTCATCGTCATCGTCATCGTCATCGTCATCAGCATCATCATCATCATCAAGATTATTATTTATTATTATTATATATTATTAGTATTATTATTATTATTATTGTTATTATTTTTATCATTGATATAATATTAACAATAATAACAATTATTATTATATGTAATTATTGTTGTTGTTGCTTTTTGTTATTATTATTAGTTCTATTGGATTATTTTACTATTACATGTATTGTTATTACTATTATTATTGTCATTACTATTATTATTATTATTATTATCATTATTATTATATTATTATTATTAATATTATTATTATTATTATTATTATTATTAACATCATCATTATTATTATTATCATTATCATTATTAATATTATCAGTGCTATTTTATTATTATCATTATTATTATTATTATTATTATTATTATTATTATTATTATTATTATTATTATTATTGTAGTTGTTGTTGTTATTGTTATTATTATTATCATTATCGTTATAATTATCATTGTTGTTGAGACAATATTGGTGTGGACTAGGATGACTATAATGACAATCTTGATCACGACTATGTCATATTATATATCTTGATAGCTATTACTGTTATAACATTTGCAATGATCATCTTGATTATGACTGTAGTGGCTGTTACAACAATCTGGACCATTTCTATTTTGAGAATAAGATAATGTTGATTGCCATTATGATTTCCATGATTACAACGAGGACTAGAATACAATAATTTGTAAGACAGACTCAAACTCAATATTTTACTAGAATACAATAATTTGTAAGACAGATTCAAACTCACTATTTACAAGTACTGGTCTGCCTTATCAGAGATTTAATTTATTTTTTTTATCAATGACAATTACAGAGGAGGATGAAAACGAAACACCTAGTCCAAAACCTCGTCGATCAATCAGTCCTCATCTGAGTATTCTCGTCCATCTCCTGGCAGTCATCGGTCTCCTAGTTTTACTTATTGCTGTGGGACATCGGGACTCAAGCAATGGCAAAGTGGAGGCATTTATCATTGATAAAGTGGTAACAAAATTATGTCAAGTTCATTTTCATACTTATGTTCTTAAACCAGGTGGTTTTACTACCATGTATGTTTTTTGTTTGTTTGTTTTACAAATAGTTTCTTTCCTTTTCTTTATTCAAATTCCAAAGATAGCCCCTTCAGTACATATTACAGTATTATTATACATAATAAATATCTTTTTAAATTAATGTTTATAATTTGGAATTGAAAAATTAAAGCAATGCAAGCCAAAGAGAAAAAATCCAAAGCCAAAAGATAATTATGACTCTAAGACAGAGTGTAAACCCTACAATTTCTTTGCTTATGGTTATATTTTAAGCTTTCAACTGTATTTTATTGCAATTGTAACATCAATTTACAAGGAATATTACCAAAGTGGGACATTAAGATATAAGGACATGTGTCCCCAAAGTTAAAAATGTCCTCCCTTGGTCATGGAGTAAACTTTATTAAAATATACTACAAGTATATATCTATATCCCACAGCCTTGTAAGACCCCAAAATGCATTGAGGCACGTGAACATATTTTAAAAAGCATGGATACACAAGTAGATCCATGCACAGATATGTACAGATATGCATGTGGTGGCTGGATGCAAAAAAACTCAATACCACCCGGTCAAGCCTTTTGGAGCAAATTTTCAGAAGTACGCCTCAATAATGGAAAACTTATGCGAAAGGTATATACCATTCAGCTGACACATTTGAAGTATAGTTTGCACACTGTTTGTCTATGTTGAAATGTAATACAGTTGTGAAATGCCATGTTATCCAACCAAAATCCTTTAAAAGGATGAATAAATTGTATTTTATCTTATCTTATCTTATCTTACATTAAAGACTCCGCTTAAAAGTCTGCCTGCAAAAACACCCCTTGACTAGATGCAAGCATCGTATTCATAATCGAACAGATGTTTTGTTATACATGTATAATCTATTTGCATATATCACCATGCATTGGCTTTAAGCATGCTTTGACCTCCTTGTAACTGGTGTACTTGTAGGCGGAGACAACTGCACCAATTCAGTATGAGAAATTGTGTAATTTGTGTCAAGCTTTACTTCTACATGTATAATTGATGCCTTTTTTGCACTATAAACCGTTGAATTTAAAATAGCCAGATAGTCAACAAAACCAAAAACCTCAAATCCAGGCTAACAACTAACATCCCCGCTATATACCAAGAAGCCTATCATCGATAAATGATCTCTAGACATTAATGACACTTGCGTAAAATAGAGACATGTGGAGGAAAACAATGAGATAAATCTTCAATGCACACAAATTTAAATCACAGTTCAGGACAAGAGTCCTTTAGTGATATCGAGGGTGTTTACTACTACATGTAATACTATTTTAATTTAAAAAGATAAATGTGCTTAGGAAATTATGAAAGGATATATAAGAGAAATTCCTATAATCTTTTTGAGTAAAGTTAGTGAATAACTAATTAAATATGCAATGTTATACCTGTAATATTACTCTAATGCTTGAAAAAAACCTTTTGAGATTTTCCTGATGTTTATGCTTTCATATCCCTAATAGTTATAGAATACTTGTTTACACGTTTATTCCCATTTGCAAGAAATTATATA